>BPLR01017963.1:0-152335 GCA_021605095.1 Caerostris extrusa | reverse complement strand
GCCCTAGGACATCCTTTTATATACACTCCACTGTAATGTGCTGCCACCTGCCTTTTGTGATTGGTTATTTCACGTTGTTGTCGAAATTAGGTGGTGGTCACATTAATGACTGATTGTGTAACTTTTTAAGTTGCAAATAAATATGTTTATTACCTCTAACTCAAAATAAGTTAGGAAGAATCTAAACCCTACAAGTCGAATATTTCCTTACAAAAATCTTCCATAAGTCGAAAAACTCTATAACTCGAATTATTTGACGTCTCCCTTGAAGTTCGACTTACAGAGGTTCTACTGTATTAAGAATATGCATACTTTTAGATCATGGTGCAAGTTTTTTAGTTTGATCTTTGAAATTATTTCCATATAAAAACATGTGTCTTTTATAATGGTAAAATTGCATTGGTTACACAGTTAGTGAAATACAATTTAATGTAGTGTATTTATGTATATTCTACTAAGTGCAATGATATGAGATTTTTTTTTTTTCACCTAAAAAAAAAACTTTTTAAAATGTTTGCTGTAATAATTCTAAACTTTTACATTTAAAATTAATTAGTGATGACAAATTATTAGAATATCAATCTGTTAGCTTTTATTTAATTCTTTTGGCTTATAATTTAGAAATTAATAGAGGAATGGATTTGAATAATTAAAAAGGAAAATTATGAAATGATTTCATTATATTTTTATTATTTTACTTTCACTTTTATTTGTTTTGCTTGTTACATTAGTTTTTTAATAAATAAAAAAATGTCCAATAAAAAAAAAATTACAAATTTTTCAAATCATAATAAATAATCATGTATGTTATTTGTCTAGATAATTAATGTAAATGCATTGCTAATAGTATTAAAAAATGATTTAATTTCATTTTACAATCACATATTCAAGAAATAATATCATGAAATTAATCTTAAATATTTAATATATATATATATACACTCAAGAGCCAAAACATTATGACCACCTGTCAATAACGAATTGGCCCACCTTTGGCGCGCAACACAGCTTCAACCCGCCTTGGCATGGATGCCACAAGTCCTGGTAGATGGCCGGAGACAGATTGTACCAGATGTTTAAGCAACGGTCACGCAAATCCGACATATTACGAATTGGTGGTCTTTGAACTCTGAGCTACCGTCCCAGGACATCCTAAATGTGTTCTATCGGATTGAGATCCGATGAGTTAGGACATTAACTGGAATTCAGCATCATGCTCCTGGAACCACCCCAACACAATTTTAGCCTTGTGACAAGGGGCGTTGCCCTGTTGTAACATTCCATTTCCAGCTCGAAAAACAGAGGCCATGTAAGGGTGCAACTGGTCCGTAATGATGTTCAGAACCCTGTAGCATTCATGGTCTGCTCTACCACAACCACAGGTCCCAGAGACGCCCAAGAGAACGTCCCCCAAAGCATAATACCGCCACCACCGGCCTATGTATGACCTGCTGTACATTGAGGGAGCAACTGTTCGCCTGGAAGACGGCGTATCCTGACACGGCCATCGGCGTGATGAATGACAAACCGTGATTCATCTGACAAGGCAACTCTCTCCCACTGATCCATGGACAGTCACGATGTTCCCGGGCACAGCGCAGGCGCAGTTGGCAATGACGCTTGGTCAGCAAAGGCACACAAGTGGGACGTTTGCTGCGTAGCCCCATATCCAACAATGTCCGCTGAACAGTGTGCTCCGATACTATTCTACTTGGCCCTGCATTGTATTGGGCTGTCAGCTGAGCCACTGTCTGGCTCCGGTTTTGTTTCACCATGCGAAACAATCTCCGACGACCTTTCTCTTTGATAGCGTGTGGACGTCCAACACCATGTCGTCTACTGCTGGTTTCACCGTCATTCATCCACTTGTAGATCGCGAACAACCCACGAGTCGTGCAGTTTCGAAATACTTGTTCCGAGCCTTCGAGCCATTACAATCTGCCCTCTATTAAAGTCGTTTAGATCCGCAGCGTTTCCCATCACACACAGAAGTAAGTGAAAGAATGATTTTCAGATTCTCCAGCAGCAGTTAAATACCACTTCCACCTGATCACGTGCCTTCCACATCATCGAGGCGAGTTCATTGCAAAATGAACCATTACAATGTAGGGTGGTCATGTTTTGGCTCTTGAGTGTATATATTTATATATATATGAATGTCTCCATTAAGATCTTTATACTTAAAAAAGCATTGATATACTTTTAATTATATGATATAAAATAAAAATAATTACATTGACTTATGAATTTTATTTGTTTCAATTTATATAGATGCTTCTGCTTTTACAACATAATAGCAACTAACTCTAGCCATATTTAGAAATGAGAAATATGCATCAAAACCAAATGTTAAATTAATATTACTGAGAAATTTTAAACATTTATTATTTATTTCCATTTTTGAATAACAGTAATAATTTTATTTATTTATTAGAACATAATATCTTTAAATTAAATAGAACTTTCAAGAACAAAGAAATCTCATTGTTCATGAAGAAAAAAATTGTATAATGAAACTTATGAAAAGAGAGTATTTGCATCATTGTGGAGCATTTTTTTCGTTAATCTGACACAGACTTGATGCCAGTGTCACTTTTATTATATGTATTGCTTTGTCTAGTTGTTTGCACTTTTTTTTAGTTTAGCTTATTTAATTTAGTTTGCTTTACCAATGGATGAAAAAAATTGTTTCTGCAAATTTAAACTAATCATTTATTATTCTTTGAATGTTTTCAGTTAGATATAACATTAAAAAATAATTATTTTACATTATTTGTAAATGTAAGAGTGGGGGAGTAAAGTTGATGAAATTATTCTGCAATGTTTTTATAAATTCAAACAATTCTATTTTTATTGCTGCAAATGTTTTAACATCATAAATTTATAAAATGAAACAATCTGCTAATTTATATATATATATAATTCACACAGTTAAAAAAATTTCAATAATTTGCAAAAATTATATTAAAATACAAATATTATATTATATTACAACAAATTATAAATTATTACAAATTATATTAAATTATTACAAATTATATTAAATTATTACAAATTATATTAAATTATTACAAATTATTATTTCAAATATTATATTAAATTTCATTTGTTTTATAAGACCAACAAGATTTATATTTATAATAATTCAATAATTTCAAAAAAGAAATGGATATATATAAGAATAGGATATAAAAACATAGTCCCAATTATAAAGGAAAAGCCACATTTCTAAAACACATATAATCTAATGTAATTTTTGAAACATTTAAGGAAGAATGCAATAAAAATATAATTTTTAATAGCAAAACATTCTAAACATATATATATATATTTTTCGTTTTGGCAATTTTTTTTTATAAAGGTTTCCTACTGAGAAAACTTTCAATCATTTTAAAAGCTTGAGCAGGCTTATCTTGAGGTACCATATGTCCAGATCCCTATTTCACAATAAAAAAAATATGCATTACTGAAAATTTTCTTATAATAAAAAAAGTATTCAACTATTTGTATATTATTGTAAATAAAGGAAAATACAAGTTTACATATTTCTATTTATAAATTAGTAAAATATTTTAATGAGTCGCTTAATAATAATATAGGTCCTTCATGATCATACTAATTATTTTTAAGTTTAATATACTCTTTTAAAAATGCAAATAGAAAATTATTTTAAATGTTTTTATAAATTAACAAATGCCATATATATTATAAAAACTGCAAAAAATATTTTAATTATTAATCTCTTTTATTCACTTATTAATTAATGAATACAATTAATATACTAGCTTTTAATTTCCAGTACTATTATTTAAATAATGCAATTTTACTAATTAATATTTCCTTTTTGAATTATTTTTCTATTAAGTTTTTAAAACTTTTTGTTATATTAATAAGAAAAAAAATTTAATAAATTAAAAAAAACCCTCATAAAATGTAAAATATATGCTTACTTTTACGGTAACAAATGTTAAATTGCCATAACTTTTAAAAAATCCAGCAATTTGCTTATCAACTTTCCAAGGCGTAAATTCCTTAGTTACCTGTTAAAATAAAATTTAAATTGGTATCAAACATAAAAAATTACATTTAAAAACTAAAGATATTTTATAAATGAAAAAAATAAAATTTAGTATTTTATTCCAATTATTGGATATGTTCAATTGAAAAGTCATTAGTATTAATAATACATTATAAATAAAAGAGTAAGGTAAACACTAATTTTTATACACATTTCTTAGAATTTTGACAAAAATTCAAATAATTTCTTAATATTAAATATTTGGTTGATATTTACAACATGTACTTATTTTTAAATATTTTAAATGAAGTCGCCTGTCTAATCCGGCACATTCAAGACTAGGACCAGCCAGAAAATTCAGCACTTCAGATAAAAATTTAAACATGTACACAATATATTAACACCATAAATATGTATCTATTTAATATTATTAAACATATATGTTTTTAATGTGTAAATATTTAATGAAATGTGAGTAGTATTGTGCTGTCATCTGACAGATCGACAAACACCCAAATCCATGTGAAAGTAAAGGTTGGATTGGTACTGGATTATAGAATGTTCTGAACTATTGAATGCTGGATTAAAGAGGTTGTTTTAATAACAAATGCAGTACAAGATTTCTGATTATTTTCTTAAATTGTCAAATATAATTTTTATAAAAATTATTAATTTTTGTCAGAGCATCAAAATTTTAAATTTAAATAAAAATCATATATTTTAATTTGATTTAATTATTAAAAATACATAAAATTAAAAGAAAGTTAAAACACTAGTAGTTTATACCTTAAGACCTAAATGATAAGAAAACCATTCATCGCCTAAGAAATTACATGCCATATCAACATCTCCATTGTAAATAAGTCCACGGAGTACACCAGATCCAATTAGTTGTAGAATTTGGGGTCTCATAGTATAATAGAGCTGATTATAACCCATTCCCACTTCGGAGCTAAAAAAAATTTTTTTTAATTGTGAACAACATACAAAAACACCTTTTTTTTTCAAATCAGATATTTAATTTATATCAAATGAATAGTATAAAAATCATATACATTTTTGTTAACTCAATTTATGTTTTACATTTACAACATTAGCCAAAAAGAACTTAAAACATTAAACAAACTATATTTTTTTCAAATTAATTTGTCTTAAAAGAAGTGAAACAAAGCTGTCAAATTTTTTTTATGAGCATTACCTTTCAATTTAAAAGTATTATTTTTTATTTGATGCAAAACTGACTGATATCTGACAAAATAAACTTCTTTCTTAAAAAAATAATAAGTTATTTTTATCTAACTACAAAACATGACTGATATCTGACAAAATAAACTTCTTTCTTAAAAAATAAAAAAAAGTTATTTTTATCTAACTACAAAACATGCTTGAAATTTCATTGTAACTACTTTTAAAAAAATTGAATTGCTAGAAAATCCAATAAAAATAAAAGAGAATGTTTTTAAACTAATGGATTTAAGAGAATTTTTACTTCTGTGAGTATCACAAAAAAATAAAATCCCACAAAAAAAGATCACCAAAATAAAATCACAATAAAGAAAAATCAAAACCACAAAAATAAAAAAAAAACACTAAAAGGTTATACATAAATATGCTGATATCATTATTAAGGGTATTAAAAATTGAACCTGCATATATCCCAATCTTGAACATGTGGACGTATATGAAGGGCTTGACGAACTGATGGCTGATTTAACCATTTCCTTAAATTTGAAGCGTCGGTGCAAGGGGGATCATCGAAATATTTATTTCCCTGTAACATAAAAATTTATTATTCTGATATGAAATTCACTCTTAAAAAGTAATAAATTTTATTCATGCCTCTATTCATTTATTCCCTTGAGATGCTGACTCTTTATGTTACTTCAAAATAAATCATGGTAAATATTGATATTCAAGTAATGGAAGAATAATTCAAATAACAGAAGTTGATAAGTATAATTATTAAATTGTGGTAAAAAGTAGTCAAAAGTAAAAGTTAGTATAATTAGTATATAGTATTAGTATAAAGTTTAACTGAAAAGTAGTTTAAATAGGAGTCTGATTTTAAAATTAAAAAAAAAAAAAAAAAAAAAAAAAAAGTGCCAAAATCAACAGATTTTCTTTCCAAGTTTAATAACAAAACAGTAAAGACACTAATGAAATACATTATAGCATACTATACTTTTATGTAAGAAAGAAATTAAAATTTTGTAACAATATAATAATGGAATGAAACTATAATTAAAAATATAAATTATAAATGTATACCAACTTTCTTTGAATCAGGTAAATGGCGAAGAAGATTTTTCTTATCGAATAAATATCTTGAATTCTTATCTTGAGATTGTACACAATCTGAATACAAGTTATAGATATTTAAACCAGTACCACCAACAATATCTGATGCTTCACTAACCTACAAATTTAATATTTATAGAATGATTAAAACAATCAAATAAAATTAGCATTATTAATACAATGTCTTTATTGAATTGCAGAAAACATCACAGATTAACTTTAAATATACACCCTCTTAAATAATAATCCATAATAAATATCAGAAATGTAACTTGTTTTTATGTTCAAAATTATTTTCTTTCAGATCAACAAATGTACAGGGGGAAAAACGCATACGCAATTTAATAAAAATGAGACTCAAACCTTTTAAAAAATAAACATTAGATTTTGAAATATGATAAAGTTATATTCTTACTAGTTAAAATAAATTACACTTCACATCAAAATTACAAGCTATTGCCATTTATTTTATAATACAAAATTAATGCATTGTAAATAAATGTTTTGATATACACTGAAGTGACAAAAGTCATGGGATAGCAATATGCAAATTTTCAGATGGCAGTAGCATCGCGTAGAACAGGTATAAATGCGCAGTGCTTTCGCAGAGCTTTCATTTCTGTTCAAGTTATTCATGTGAAGAGGTTTTGACGTGATGATGACCGCACGACGGGAATTAACAGACTTTGAACGCGGAATGTTAGTTGGAGCTAGACGCGTGGGTCATGCCATTTCGGAAATCGTTATGGAATTCAACATTCCCAGATCCACTGTGTCAAGAGTGTGCCGAGAGTATGAAATTTCAGACATAACATCCCACCATGGACAGCGCAGTGGTCGACCGCCTGCACTTAACGACCGAGACCGGCGACGTCTGCAAAGAGTCGTAAATTCTAACAGACAGGCAACACTGCGTCAAATAACCACAGAAATCAATGTGGGACGTACAAGGGACTTGTCTGTTAGAACTGTGCGGAGAAATTTGGCTTTCTTGGGCTATTCCAGCAGAAGACCGACTCGAGTGCCTTTACTGACAGAACGACATCGCTTGCAGCGATTCTCGTGGGCACGTGAGCATATCGGTTGGTCCCTAGATGAATGGAAAACCGTGGTCTGGTCGATGAGTCACGATTTCAGTTGGTAAGAGCTGATGGTAGGGTTCGAGTGTGGCGCAGACCCCACGAAGCCATGGACCCAAACCGTCAGCAAGGCACTGTTCAAGCTGGTGGTGGCTCCGTAATGGTGTGGGCTGTTTTTTCATGGCATGGACTTGGTCCTCTGGTGCGACTGGACCGAACATTGACTGGAAATGCTTATGTTCAGCTACTTGGAGATCACTTGCAGCCATTCATGGACTTCATGTACCCAAACAACGATGGGATTTTTATGGATGACAATGCGCCATGCCACCGGGCCACAACTGTTCGCGATTGGTTTGAAGAACATTCTGGACAATTCCAACGAATGATCTGGCCACCTAGATCGCCCGACATGAATCCCATCGAGCATTTATGGTACATCATCGAGAGGTCTGTTCGTGCCCAAAATCCTGCACCATCAACGCTTTCACAATTATGGACGTCTATCGAGACAGCATGGCTCAATATTCCTGCAGAAGACTTCCAACGACTTGTTGAGTCCATGCCACGTCGAGTTGCTGCACTTCGCCGGGCGAAAGGAGGGCCGACACGATATTAAGAGGTATCCCATGACTTTGTCACTTCAGTGTATAGAGTGAAACTTCATTCATAAAATAGACTAATAAAATAAATGACAATTGAAACTTGAAGTTTTCAGAAAAAATCCGTGAAAACTTCAGAAATTTATAATAAAAGAAATAATTCTCGGAAAACAATTTCGTTGGATTTCTCTTCCATAAAAACAATGAATACCAAAAGTAAATGAAAGAGGGCGGTCACACGTCATATTGAGACATTTTATACAAATCAGGCAAGCAATAAAACACCAGGCTGGAAATAGATTCACCATTCGATCCTGGCGGCATGCTATCGTTACCATATCGTGCGTTTGTGGCTAAACTTTTCTACAAGAATGGTGAATCCACAATTTTGCATAGTGAAAGGTACAAAACCACCATTCCATTGAATAGGATAATGAATTTAATATCACGTTTTGAGCAAACAGGGAGTTTGGAAGATCGTCCACGAAATGGCAGACCACCTTTCATGTGTGAACAGCGTTCATATTGTAAAAGTGTGGTGAAAAATTTGGCATTTGAAACATCAACAGACAGTAGCAGTACTCGTGAAACTGGGAGAATAACGGGGATTACGGAATAGTCGATTCAAAATATTCTGCATGGAATTTTGGATTTGTATCCATACAAGATACAGGCACTCCATCAGTTATTACCACCAGATACAGATGAAAGGCTAAATTTTGCTACATGGGCATTGGTACAAATGGAACGTGATCAACAATGATTGCTGAACTTTATGTGAACAGATGAAGTCCCCTTTGTCAAACTCTCATGAGTACCTGACCAAGCCACTGCATTCTCCCTCATATGGCTGTTTGGTATGGTTTCACCAAGTTTGCCATTCTATATCTGTTCTTTTTGAAGAGCATTGTCCAGTATCCGACTGGAAATACTGTGCAATCTCTGTAGAACTGTGCGCTTTTGCATGACCATGTTGTGCTCGCATTGCAGGAAAGACATGCGTTACCTGTTCATTTACCCCCGTTTCATTTTGCATGTGAAGGCAAGACATTCTTGTTGGACACTTTCACTGAAGACCGAGAGATAAGTTGAGGTGTAAGTTTAAATGTCCATCACGGCCACCAGACTTGACTCCTGAAAATTTTTGGTCATGGTTATACTTTAAAGTCTTGTGTGTACTGGGGCTCCCCAGCCACTTTGGTGGAACTGAAAGATAGCATTCATTTGTGGCATACCGACATGCTATATTCAGTTGTAATAAAATGCCTCAGTTGTAATAACACACCCCACTTGCCTAATACCTTGTTGAACACCTTTTACTTTAAAATAAATGCACAGTTTTATGTTATTGTATTTGTGATCTGTATAAAAACATCTCAATATAACATATGAGTCCCTTTTCTGTTACTTTTTTTGGAATTATTTTCTTTTACACAAGAAAGAAACATTTTTTCTGAGCATTACTTCTTTTTATTATAAATCTCTTAAGTTTGCCTGAATTTATGATGCATCCTGTACATAAACACAAAAAGGAAGTAATATAAATTTTGTCAAAGTTAAATGCTCTGAAAAATACTAGGATAAAAAAAAATGAAAATGTCAGGCATAGATTTTAGCAAAATAATATAAAACTAGATGGCTGAAAAAAATTTATCATCCAAAAATATAATAAATTCTTTAAGTATTATGAAGCCTAAATTATTAGTTTTCATTGTCATCCAAATATAATAAAATTTTTAAAACTATTATATGAATAAGGATAAGGTAACTTAATCATAACATGTAGCAGAATTGTAATTAGCAATGCAAAACATTTCATCTGGTCAACAATAAACACTTAATAATTCTCAATAAAATGCTTAAAATCCCAATCATTAATTTACATAAACTGCGATAAAGAGTCTTATTGGCAAAGCCTCGAAAAAGTTAATGTTAAAAGTTAATTCAAGAAAATTAAAAGTTATGAAAGCTTAAATGATAATTTAAATATTTTTTAATTTAAATACTTATTATGTGCTTATGAATAAGGTTTAAACAATATAAAAATAAATATGGCACCTATCTAATTTCAAATACTATCAACTTTCAGAAATAATATCAGGATAAGGAAGACATTTGGCTAATAATGTAGTAATTAATTTTTATTATAAAAGTCACCTGGAGAATGAAATCAAATAAATCCATAACTTAACTTTTCAATTTTTTAATATATACTTAGAAGAATATCTCAACGGAGATTAATCTGCATTGCTGCTTTTAAATACTTACAGCATTTTGACAATCTTGTGAAGGACTATCAGCAAAATTGCATGTTTCTTGAGTAGCATGACCACCACAACAGTACTGAGATAAGCTTGTCCAAAGTCTGAAAAATTTTTTTAAACATTTAACCAATTGCTTTAAATTAAACTGCAAGAATTTCTTCCAAGTTCTAAATCATTGAATATTTATTATAAAAGCCATTATTTCATAACACTTTTTAAAAAGTTGCATTTACATTTATACAAAACAACATAAATAAAGATAAAATAATTTTAAATATTTCATATCCTTTTGAATAGAGGCATCATAAATAAGATATTTTTTAAACACACTGCTGACAATTAAATTTAAAAATAGTTATTTTTCTATTAGTTGTAATGGTGATTTGCCATAATTTAATTAAAATATTTAATACACATTTTTAAAGTCAAGAAAATTTAACATTTGAAACAAGATTGGGAAACAAAACAACTTCTTTTTATTGTTTGTCATATGACAAATAAAGGGTATCGTTTCTCAATATTCATTTATTAATTATGAGCCTTTTTTTAAAAGATTTTTTTATAAATCCTAAATAATCATAACGACAACTAGTCTGCATATGAAAAGTTAATTTTTGATTCACTTTCTTTTAATAAAGAAACAATGATATAAATGATAGTTTTAGGTATGCAAATAAAGATTAATTTAAAAAATAAAACAATTTAAAAATGCTACTTACTTAGGACCAATAAGACTGTGATAATATGCAAAAAATATTAGGGAATTAGTCAAATTTTGTACATCAAGGTACCCATTGCCGATTGCAAAATCCCTAAAAAAAAGATATATAGACCTGGCTTCATTAAATAAATCGTGTTTTACTAATTATGTAGGTTCACATTAAAATTTCACCAAATTTACAAGGGGATACTTCCAATAGAAAGTCTAGATAAATTGAAAAAAATTTTTCAAAATTATATCAATATTAGTTAAGAAACTACCTAATTAGTGTTTATACCAATTCAGCATCTTTTACATGGCTGACATTATTTTTTAAACTTTTGTATAGTTCATAGACAGGCTAAAATAAAATAAATAATACAAACTAAACGCTGAATTGCAACCATTTAAAATTGTGTTTAATAAATAAGAAAACATTTGCATTGCCATTTTACCAATGAAAATGTCCTCTTAATTCTGACCCCTGTATCTCTCCAAAAAGTCACCAATGTGACATCAGTCACTAATCAGTGTGGCATCAGTCACCAATGTGACATCTCAAAGTATATTTCCACATCATTCAGGTTACCGTAGTTCTATTCAAGGAATTCTACAAAGGACTTTTGAAAATTGATAGCCTTAAGCAGCATAAAAGAGAGAATAGAGTCCATCTGGATCCTAGGGTCTCCATCTGGACACCGTTATAGGATTGATTTTGAGAGAAGGCTTTCTCAACATGGGGTTGAGAAAGACTGGCTGTGTTAAAATCAAGTCAATTGGGGTGGAGCGGCATAATGAGATACCTAAGCTATAAAAGCTTTTATCTCCATTTGCAAACAAATGCCGAAAAATCCCCGTGCAAACAATATAAAAAAGCAGATAGAGAAATTTAACTAAAAGAAATTTAGAAAGAAAGAATTTAGAAAAAAAGTTACTTAAATTTGGGAATGGGACAAGACTTCTTGAGACGGAATATTACAGAAGCAACCATTTTGACTGGCTGTGCTATAGAAAAAAAAGATGAAAAAAAAGTCTTCATTCCCAGGATATCCTTGATAACATCAAATATGCCATTTGAATTCAAAGACTACAAATCCCCATACAACTTGATTTTGCTGTCTATAAACAAAGTGCCCATCAAAAAATTGCTGGACTTGATTTGAGATAGGATTGCTTTAGCCAAATATGTGGTAATGTTTATAGTTGAGAGGAGAAAAATTTATGTGTTCGCAAACAATGGAAAAACAAGGAACATTGTTTACATCAGGCTCTAAATGATAAATAAAAATAATTTACAACGTAATTAAATAATTTTTGCTAAAAGGATGTTAATAAAATAAAAATAAACAAAAATATTGCATCTTGAATCCAAACATTTTTGAATATATATAAATTACAATGTTTATTCAATACAAATCTTAGAAAAATATCATTTACTTTGTTTTCATGATAATTTTTAAATGAGTATCTTTTCCACAATTTCAAATATTTAACATTTGTAATATTATTTTATATATTTGTAGTATTAAAAATGCTTTTTACAAATGAAAAACATTTAATTAGTTTCATGCTAAGCAGAAAAGTGTAAAAACAAAGTGAATGATACGGATTATACACAAATTTACAGCGATGTGGATTATAGGCAGGAAATTTGATATATTATTTATTGTCAATTTAAATCAATAAACATATAAAAACTAAAAATAATTCTAATGTTAAAATTGTTAAAGAGTGAGTAGAATGATAAAAAAAAGTTATGAAAAGGTCAGAGAAATTAAGATGTCAATTTCGGTATCAATATCAATATGTAAAGACAAACCCCTAGGTATCTCTCACATATATTTTTTAAACCATAAAAACAATTGAATACAGTATTATGTAACACAACTTTGGAATGAAGTTTACTATAACCATCAATAAAACATATTAATATTATAAAAACTCACCTTAAAATTTATGTTGGCAGGTCCTGTTAAAACTCTCAAAGAAAGTGTAGGTATATAAATTCCACCATAGCTTTCCCCAGTTATATAAAATTCATTGTTTTTAAATTTAGGAAATTTTTTAAAGAAATGTTGCAAGGCCATATAGTTGTCATATGAAACAGAATCATCATCAGTGGAGTATTGTTGGTCATCAGCATAAGAATAGCCAACTCCAGCAGGAGCTTCTAAAAACAGCACATTTGCCACCTGCATAAAAAAAAAATCAAGTATTTATTCTGCAAAAGCACAAATAAAATTTTTAATGTAGAAAGATAAAAGAAAAACTGAACCTGATTTTATTTTTTTCTAAAACGAAATAGCTGCAGCTTTAATCTAAATAGAATATCTATGTTTATTTTTTTTTAAACAATGAATATATTTTGTTACAAATATGTATGATTAAAAAATCACTCTTTTTCAAATACATTATCATTAACTTCCAACTGTTAAAATTGAAAGATTAAAAATACATTCAAATGTTTGTTAAGAAAAAAATTTTTTTTCAGACTATTAATTGATCATTTTTTTTTTTTTAAGAAAATTAGCTAACATTAATACCGATCCTTATATGTCACTTGTTAATCAATAAAAGTATTAAAAAAAGAATATTTAAAACAAATTAATACCCTATTCCAAGCATAAGTATTATTGTACAGTGACATCCCATCAGCTGCTACATGAAGCGGGCCTAGTTCATTCAAAAATCCATCAAGAGAACTACAACCAGGTCCCCCATTTACCCACAGAACAACGGGATCAGAGGATGGAGATCTCTGACTTTCAACAAACCTTGAAAAATTATTGTACATAATATTAAAAGAAAGCATTCATTTTAAATCATAATATCAGCATCACTTATATTCATATATAGAATGCTTTTAAATGTTTGCTTAATAAATATTCAAATAGAATAGATTTAATTAAAAATATTTTAGTCATAAGAAAAAAATTTAAACATAATAATATTTGTAAAACATAGCATACTGCAGTAAATGATTCAGTTATGAACAAAGTATTAGTTGTGATTACCTCATAACCTTTGTATAATACATATATAACTAGATCTGGAACATTAATATCCACATCGTTATTTTTAACAGATCATTTAAAAATAATAACTGCAGTAATGAACAGTATTTTTTTTTCTCATTTCTCATAAGTTATGGAACAAAGTCTTGCAATACTTTTGATTTGCTAAAATTATTATTTTGATTTATAGGCGATTCTCCTTGTTTAAGACAAGATAAATTTTCAATCATAAGTGTATATATTGTACAAAATTTTGAATGCCAATTATTCACAATTTTAACCTGGTCACATTAGTTAATGTTAAACAAATATATAATCTGACTATCTGACCATAGGTCTGAAATTTTTATTATTATTATTATTATTATACAAAACAGAAAAATATTATTTGGAAATTTGATTTTTAAAAAGCTGGCAAAATTGCAAAAAAAAAAAAAAAAAAAAAAAAAAAAAAAAAAGCAATGATGACTTGATATTTCAAATGAATTAAGTTAATTATTTGGACTTGTAGTTCAATATTAAAAGATAAATAAAATGTTTCTGTAGAATAGTAATTGTAAGTAATAGTAGTATTGTAGTAAGTAGCACCAAATCTTGCAAAAAGGTATTGATGTTCTCGAGTTATTTCATTGGGTCTTTTCAGCCTTCATGCAATCAATCAATAAAAGCAAATTAAAACATTTAGAGCAGTGGACTCATGAGATTGAAAAATAGAAATGTTCAATAACCAAAAAACAATTTAGTTAACAAAAAAAATTAGAAAGTAGGAAAAAAAATTGAAATATTTTCTCCATAAAACATACAGCCATCAAAGAAAGTACTGTAATTAATTCATCAAAATACTTCCTTATATATGCTTTAATAAAGTAAAATATTACAATCAAGCATAAATAAATATTACAGAGGGGAAAAAAAAAAAGGATTAGTATCAGGAATTTAAAAAATTTCTTGGTGAGGAGGCAAATATTTCAGATTAGCACAGTCTGTTTACAATAGAGATAACAAAGCATACAGAATTTTAAACTGTGAAGTTTTCTATAAATAGACTTTCACAAAATATCTGTCAAACTTTTTCTTAACAAAGTTTGATTTTGACTAAGACAGTAAATCTTAGAAATCTTACAAAAAATCTTTTGAAAGATGATTATGTGTCTTACTTTACTTACATTGCCAAAGACTTTGGTAAAATAAGCTAACTAATTAAATTAAATTAAGAAGGAGCAGAGAAAAATAATTTCAAAAAAAGTAAATGGCATATGCAGAAAGCTCCAAAAAATTATAATGATAACTGGATATGCTATATATGTAAACAAAATTAAATTGATGTAAACATTTATGATGTTACTTCAAAATGGGTTAAACAAAGTACCTATAAAATCATATTAATGAAGTTTCTTATACATTCTAATTTGAAATTGAATTAATATAAATAATATATTAATCACATATAATAATACTGTGTAAAAGCCATTAGTTAAAAATAATTTTTTTAATACAAAATTTTTAATTTTATTTTTATTGATACAGAATGTTTTTGTTTTTTTTTTTTAAGGAAAAATGCATCACATTTTTAATATATTTATTTGTGGAGTTACAACTTATTTCTTACTTTATAGTTTATAGAATAATGGTAGCAACACATTTTTACATTTGAAGAATATCATATTCTATTGATATTAAAATAATCTTTAATTAAAGACTGATATTAATTTTAATTTATTGATTGTTAATATTAACAATCTTAAATTAATTTATCAATAACGAAAATATTTTAATAATAAATTAAAATGCATGAAAGATAACAAGAATGTCGATTTAGGCTAAAATTACATCTAATATTTTTTTTTTTTATTTATGTTAAAAAGTACAGAATGAAAAACAATTAAGTTACTAAAATAAATAATTTCAATTTCCTACACATAATTTTTTCTGACTTTACTCCTGAATAATAACAAACATTTCCCCTAAAGTACATTTCATTAATTTTATTTTTTAGTAGTAATTTTTCGTATCTTAATAATAATAAGACAATTACTTTTAAATTTACAATCAATTATAATTCTTAATTAAAATTGGTTGATTTTATAAAAAATAAATTCTAAGTATTATTTACTTTAATATTTATTATATTTAAAAACATTGAATAATTAAGTTAATAATAAAGTTGTCAAATAGCATATTTAAAAATAGTAAGTTGTAAATTTATAAATAATGTGGATACTTCCTTGTTTTTTATATCTCTATAACAAATTTTCAATACATAATGCAAAACAGTTTTAAGTGCAGTCAGAGACATTTTTAAAAGAAACGAGAGAGGAAGGAAATATGCAATAACTGGTAAATACCCAGTGCAAAAACCTTATAATAGCTAACATAAAAATTTATAAAGGGCTAACAATTGACCAAAAATCTAATGTATCAAAATATGAGTCACACGGAATCATAAACTTACCAATAATGTAAATATCTTCCTTTGGTGGCATTTAAATACCCTGAATAGTGTTTGTAATTCAATGGAAAACCTAATCCTGGTAAATCTTTTACTTCATCAGGATGTGAACTTGTTAGCACACATGAAGAAAAGCTCAAAAGTAGAAAAAATATGGAAAACATTTTATAGTTAAATATGTATGATTGGTATTATTCTTTCGGGCAAAATGGTGGCCAAAACACAGTTTATTCTACACTATCAAAGGATGACAGAATAGATATTATCCAGCACACATATTATCCTATCCTATCCTTTAGCTGATATATAACTATGTTACTTAATAAACCACTTTAAAAACAATGCATTCATTATCAGGTAGAGACAATACCACTTGAAAAAGAAAAAAAATGGAATTCACCTGAATGTATGTTTACTCAGTCCTAATCACATGCTTGAGAAATCTTTTTATTGTTATCTGGCATACAAATATTCTGACAAAATAAATCTATTGATATCTTCATGATTCTATTCCAGGACATTTGAGTATCTTTGTATCATTTTGATTTTTTCGCTTTTAAAGTGAAAGTGTAATAACAACTTCGATAAAAATTTTTAATCGAAGCGGCCATTCAACAGTGTATATGCCAGAAAATTTCCATCATTATGAACTCTGTGCCAAAATTTTCTCCAAATGGTGATGTTTATTTAATTTTTTTAAATTGTTAACATGTTAAGAGTTGGAAATGAACATGGAGGTTTGTTTTGTATGTTACCACTCAGTTATGAGAAAACAATGCCTTAATTTCTTCAAATTTTATACAAAATTGCAACTTTAATGTATATAAACAACATTTTGAAAATAGTTATTAATTGAGGAAAAGAAAAAAAACTTTTGACATAGAGTGAGTTTAAGGAAATTATTGGAAAAATTCAGTGAAACAACAATAAAAATTAATTTTTCGTTGAATAATATATTTCCCCTTTAAATATGTTCCCAAATCTAAAATCATCTGGTAAATTTAATTATTTTAAAAGGTGAAAGTCACACTTGTTAAAACAATTACAAAATGCTACAATTAATTTTATTCCAAAAAACTCATTTTTTTAACCAATAAAACTAATGATTAATTTCAGCTAGTTTCTTAATTTGCTGTTAGAATGCAGCTTGCATGTAAATAAAAAAAAAAAAATAACCTTTATGTTATAAGACCTCCCTCCTTTTTTTCAAAATTTAAATTAATTGATAAATATACTTCTATACAGATGGCCCAATATCACTGAGAATGATATTGGAGTGTAACAGAACTGAGGGTGTAACAAAATTACAAACATATATTTCTTGAGTTTCGAAAGTAAAATGAAATTAGTTTACTTAAAAATAAAATAGTAGAACTGCTTTTCATCAGAAAAAATATCATAAATTATTGAATGAAAATTTTTAATGCTAGATTGATTAGTTTCTATAAGCAAATACTTCAAAGTTATTTTAATAAAAAAATTTTAAACTCTTAATATTCTTAAAAGTGACTTGAAAATTTAAAATATTTTGTTCATTTTTATATCATTGAAATGATTCAGCCATTTAAATTCTTTTATTTACTTTATTTTCATTTTATACCGCCAGTAAAACCTTTTCATTTATTCTTATAATGGTTCTTGAAGATTTCTTTATTCCAGTTCATTCGAATGCATATTAAATCAATTTATCATATTACTATGGCACCTAAAACACTCTCGAAAATAAAAGAAAATGAAGAAATAATTTAAAACATTAACCAGAGATGCAAAAACGAAACATTCAGAGCACTTGATATATTAAAACAAATGATCAGGTGCAAATTCCAGAAGATCATAAGCAGGTTATCTTTTGCCCCCCTCCCCATTGACTAATTTTATACATTTAAGAGACTATTTACAATACAATAAATTAAAAATGATCAAGATATGGGACCAGAATTATTAAAAGAAAATTTAGTAAAAAAAAAAAAGAAAGAAATGTATAGTTTGTATAGTATTCATAAATTAGTTTCTTCCAATCAACTAAAAGTCTTTTAAATATTGCCAACCTTTCATTTAAAAGAAATAGCCCTAATGATCAATAATAAAATATTGATATTTATAATACTCATTAAAATTTTTGACCAATTTTGTTTAGCCAATATGAAGAGGGTTATACTACAATGTTCAATATCAACAACTAACATATGGAAAAAAAATTTCTATCTTCCCTTTTTTTAAATTTTTATGAAATATGATTTATAAAATTTCTAATAAAATAAAAAGTTTTAAAACATTAAGGATATGTTCATATTTCAATTATTTTACAGGAGAATCCCTTAAAGAATTACTTTTTGCAAGGGAATGCTTCAGAATTTTTTTAATTGTTTTCTGTTCTAGAAAGGACACATTCTGACATACCCATTGGCATATGATTTTCTACTTCCTGAAATCTGAATTTAGTTTAAAAATTTGATAAATATTCAGTATATAAATACATTTTTAACTTTCTTTTTAAATTTTTATTTACATATATTCAGTACATGGATAAATAAATATAAAAAGTTTACTACTGATGCTAAATTGTGTAAAGCAGTTATTAAGAAAAGTTCATACATTGGTTTCTGTTTGTATTTAGAAAAGATAAAAAAAAATTTCTGTAAGTTTTATATTTGTTCTATACATATATATTTTTTAATTTCTTGAAATATCTAATCTAATTTCATCTTTTATGGATGTAGATATATTCATACAAACATAAAACGAATTATAGAAAATAGTCTTGATAAGATTAGAAAATTTTCTGAAAGAAAGTTTCAATTTAGATTTTAAATTATTTGTAAAGCATATTGATATAATATATGCCGTTTCTAATGTCATTTTTATATTTTAGCATTGTTTACATCAATTAATTTCTATCACTGAAATATTCCAATAAAATATATTTCTCAAAATAAATACACAAAATGTTATATATTTTATTGTATGATGTAATTAATGTTAATATAAAAATTTAAATACATCTATTATATCTATACTCAGATCAATAGGTCAAGTTTAAAAAAAAATTTGTCATTAGTATATAGTATTCAATAATGATCAGTAAAGTTTTCAAATTAAATTTAAGTTGCAAGTACCAGCAGAACATAAGCTTTATTTTTGAACAAATAAATCTTCTCATTAATGCTTTAATCGGATGAGATAATGAATACATGATAGACAAATATAAGAATATTAACAAATAAATATTATATTATTAGTTTAAATATGCTTCATTATTATTTCTATTTAAAAATGATGCATGACCTGAAAAAACTAATAATTTTTTTTTTATTAAATACTTAACTAATAGTTTATTATAAAATTGTGTTTATTAAGAGACAAAGGCAAAATGTTGTAATTTACCATAAATCATGAACTTTTTCCAGTTTAATAAAAATATTTTTAAACTTACAGATAGCCAGTGTATTTAAAAGAATGAAAAAAATTAGATAATTGGAAAAAACTTTATTGACTTTCTAGTAAACAAATAAAAAATATAACAACAGCAACCAAAATAACACATTTTGATGTAATATAACAAAGCAAATATAGCAGTTAATTACAGAATTGATTCATTTCAGAACATAGGAAATATACTTGATTGAAATAATTAAAGGATTTTTTTTAACACATGTATATTTTTTCTCAATTAAAAATTGTAAAAAACAGAGGGTAAGTAATACTGCACTCAATTAACTGAAATTGATTTTTTTTTTACCCTAAAACTAATAAGAATTTGTTGCACAAATATAAATTCAACATAAAAAAGAAAAGACATCTAAATATAACAATAAATACACATGCAAAAAATTAAGTAAAAATGACAATTGAAGGTAAGCAAGACTGAAAATGAGTAAAAAAAAATTATTTTTAGTCCAGTATCCTCAATGGTCACATATAGATCATAATGTTTCCTAAATTAAACAAAATAAGATTACACAGAAGTATTATACTTAAACATACACACACGTACTAGTAAATCAATTTTCAATGCATTGTATGGATAAGAATTCAAAATTGTTTTGTTTAAAAAAAAAAGAAAAAAATTCTAAAAAATAGCTCATAAAATAATATTCTAATTATCTGAAATCCATATTATATTCTAATTAACATCCTAGAATGATATTTTAAAAATTAATACAGAATTAGAAAATAATACGTCATGTATAAAATTAAATATTGGTTATTTTCTTTCTATACATAAATAGACATCATTCTACAAATTAAAAAAATAATAACAATAATAAATAAATAAATACTGCAATTCAGAATAAAATGTACAATTGCTTGCATAAAATTATCTTTGAAAGATCAACTAAAATGTAAAAGTTACAGATAAAATGCGAGTAAAAATGTTTAAAAACTCTAAAACTACATATTAATAAAAATGAGACTTCACAAATAAAATAAATATAAATAAAAAACAAGAATTTACTTTTTATAGCTTTTTCTCTATTAATCATATGGTTTATTGCTTAAGAAACTGTCAATCATTTTAAAAGCTGGCCCAGGTTTGTCTTGAGGTACCATGTGTCCAGAACCCTATAAAAAAATGAGTATGAATTTTTCAGAGAAAATGTATTTAAATTTTTTTCTCATTTTACAAAGTATAAGAAAATTTTGATTTGATTACATAATCTATTGTCTCTCAAAAACATGCAATTATTTTTTACTGATCACATTTTTATTAGTATAATACCTTAAAATTATTTTATACTGATATTTTATAAAATTTATATCACATAATGAAGTTTTAATGTACATAATTTAAAAGCATTAATTTTTTTTTATTATTACCGATACAAATTCTGATTGAGTTTTCAATATTTTTTTCTGTATAAGTTGAACTGCATGTCAGGTATATGTCTTATATTATAAGATACATAAAACTAATAGAGCATCTTTCAATCACCAATTATACCATCAGAGCAAATAAATATGTCTGAAGAAGTATTACAGATGTCATACATATCTAATGTGTTCTAGTGTATTCTGGTGAACATTTTCTTTATTAGGTTGCAAAAACAGTGTAATAGCAATACAAATTTCCGATAAAAAAGAGCATAAAAGACGAAATTATTTTTCAAAGAAAATAAAGCTTTAAAAAACACAAAATATTATTCACCAAAATTTGCAAGAATCTTAAGGTTTATTTTAGTTAACAATGGTACTATTTTATGTAAATTTTCAAATTGTAGAATTAATGCGTCTTAATTTTTAGTGCATATTGTCGTTATATATATAGAGAGAGAGAGAGAAAGAGAGAGAGATTACTTCAATTAATTCAAACTATTTATTCTCAAGACATTACACATTTAAAATATAAAGCATTATGCATATTTTAAAGCATGATTTGCAAACAAAACATTTGAACTATGCTCATTTAATATAATCAATTAGTTACAAAAAAATAAAAAGTTAGTTAGGATTGCAATAAAATAAAAAAAATTTGCTGCCTTTTATAAATGTAAGAGATTAATTAATCATTAATTTATTTAATAAGGAATTTCATGAAAATTTATTAGAATTGTTTATATAATAAAAATAAGAATCTTACCTTTTACAGTCAAAAATGTTATATTGTTATAGCTTTTTTCAAAACCAGCAACTTGGTTATTGAATATCCATAGTGATTCCTTAGTAACCTGCAAAGAAAATTAAAAAATACTGCCTATTGTTGCATTATAAATTACATAAAATATTTTTTTAAAAATTTTTTATTATCATATGTCAGTATGGCATTGTTCTGGTATGAAATACGTAATTTCTACAAAAATGAATAAGAAGAAAAAAAATAAATTACATATATATTATTTTAAATTGAATATTCTTATTGTGCTTGATGAGAAACTTTTTATTTAAAAATAAACACTAATTTTGCCCTGTAACTTTAAATATGTGTGTTTTAAAATTTACATAAAATAAGTATTGCTACAACTAATGATTTGCCAAAAATCAAGTTTATGTTTTATTACATTTTTAATTGTTCATGACTCATATGTGACTCTACAATTTGATACAGTTGAATACCACTTGCAAGTGATACATACTTATCTATGAAGTTTTAGTTCAAGCTGGGATTTAATAAAAAAAGGAAATACTGGTCTTGTTACTATATATATATTATAAGAAATTGTCTTTGAAACTATTTTAATATAACTATTTCATTTTATTCAAATAAAGCAATAATTAATTCATTTTTCTAATTGTTTGAAATCATAAAAATGACAAAAACAAACAAAATGGCTTAAAATAGCTAATATGAATTTATCCAAATTGGGGAGCTACAAAATTGCTAATAAGAGTTTAGGCACTAGAAAGTATGCCTTAATTGTAAGTTTTTGTTACATGATTAGAATGTTGATAATTATAAATGATTAAATTGGATTATTATTATTTAAAATGAGATTTTGTAAAAAATTAATTCCATTAGTATAAAATTATGAGAAATAACATTGCTATTTAAACAGAAGAGGCACTATTGCTTCAATTTAATTTTTTTATTTAAACAGAAGAGGCACTATTGCTTCAATTTCTTCAAAATATTGTCTAAGTATCTGTTATATTACAGAGTTCATTCAACCAACATTAATATTATATACACAAGTTCTATTGATGTAATTAGCCATAAAGTCTGCTCATATTACACAATAAATTGAAATTAATAAATGATTTCAGTTTTCTTTATATTTTTATTTATTTTATATGTAAGTTTCAAATAAAAAAATTTTATAACTTTTTAATCTGGTTAAAAAATACATTTTTCAGCCACATTTTTACCATAAAATTAAAATATTATGTTTCTTTAAATTTAGAAACTGTCACTTTTTTTTTCATTAACTTTAAATGACACATTTCATTTATATAAATAATATAAATTTCTGCACAAAAATTAAAAGAATAATTTGAAATTTATTACATGAAATAGCATACCTAAGAAAATATAAAAATATAGCAAAATCTGCTCAATGTCATTAGAATTTTAATTTTTAATTTTTAGATCAAAAGAATTAGAATTGGTAGCTAAAATAAAGACATATATAGAAAATTATAAAAAAAAAAAAAAAAAAAGTTAAATTTTTAGCCAAGAAGAATTTGTATTTATTCTAAAAGTATATTTTAATTTGAAATCAAATTTATAAAACTAAAACAATAAAAAAATTTATAATGCCCATAAATATATATATATTGAGGGTAGTCGGAAAAGTTTCCGACTTGTACTTGTAGATGGCAGCACGCAACAACGAAAGAGATGGGCGTGTTTGTGCATGCGCTGAACGTTGCTCATTTAAATTTCAGCCATTTTTGCGCGCCTGGTAGTTTGACGTAGTTATTGTCAGTATTTTTTGTGAAAATGGAAAAATTGAGTCGCGCTGTCATTAAGTATTTATTTTTGAAGGGCAATTTGCCAACACAAATCAACGATTCACGAGTTGGACGCTGTGTATGGGGAATCTGCGCCATCATTTACGACCGTTAAATTTGGACGGCTGAATTTAAACCAGCTTGGGTAATGATCAAAAACTGCCGCTTGTGACGATAGCATCGCTCAAGTTCATCAAATGGTGCTAAACGACCGTTGAATTAAAGTTAGAGATAAAGAGGTTATGAAGATCTCAAAAGAAAGTCACGGTCACCAAATCCGATTTAGGCATGAAAGTTGGGTGCCGCGCTTGTTCACTTTGACCAAAATGTGTTCGAAAGAGCGTTTTCATCACCCTGTTGGCACAATTTAGGAGCAATAAATCAGAATTTTGGCGTCGGCTAATTACTGTAGATGAACCTTGATACACCACTACACTCCAGGAACAAACCTCCAGTCGAGTGGACAGACAGTGAACTGCAGGAAGGGGGAGGACAGTAGACTGCAAAGGGGGAATCGTCTCCAAAAAAGGCAACGGCTGTAAAAGTGATAGCAACAGTTTTCTGGGACAGTCATGGAGTAATTTTAACACATTATCTTGAAAGGGAAAACTATTACAGAAGCATATTATGCTTCCTTAGACAAGTTCATGGTAGAAATTGTGCAAAAACGGTCACTCTTAAGGCTCGTTTCCACCAAGGCTTGAGGCGTTGACCAATCACTAGCCTCACCGCGTTCGCCTGAAACCGGTTAAAATCCACCGCTTCGAGTTGACCAACTTTCAACTCTCAAATGCTTGACGCGTCATGTGACTTCGAATGAGTCAATAATAGATCTGCCATCTAGTAGAAGTAACTGGAACTTCACTAGGAGTAAAGCGATTTCCTGACGTTTCGATGTGAATGGGCTCGAAATAAGTTTCTTCCCTGTCGCGTGACGCGTCGCCGCCTCACGCCCGGTGGGAACGAACCTTTACAGAAAAAGATAATTTTGTTTCACTAGGACAATGCGCCGTCTCGCACCTCAGCGGTCGCCATGGTGAAAATCTATGAACTACGATTTAAACTGTTTGACTACCCTCTGTACTCATCAGATCTCAGCCCCAAGCGACTTCTTTTGTTCCCTAAGCTAAAAGTTGCCCTTGGAGGACAGAGATTTGTGACAAAAAAGGAAGCCATCACTTTTGTAGACAACTGTTTTGCAGAGAAAGATGCAATGTGAAGTGTATAGAGTTACAAAGAGATTATGTATAAAAATAAAGATTTATTTGACACAAAAAAATGTCTTTTTCTTTGTTAGGTGGAAAACTTTTCAGACTACCCTCATATATATATATATATACACACTCAAGAGCCAAAACATTATGACCACCTGTCAATAACGAGTTGGCCCACCTTTGAGCGCAACACAGCTTCAACCCGTCTTGGCATGGATTAATACCACCACTTAATACCAGTTAAATACCACTTCCACCTGATAACGTGCCTTCCACATCATCCAGGCGAGTTCATTGCAAAATGTAGGTGGTCATAATGTTTTGGCTCTTGAGTGTATATATATATAATATATATATATATATTCAATCTAATAGTTAAACTATGCAAATTATGATAATAATGAACATATTTTCAGCTTAAATTCTGTCAAATTAATTATTAATAAAAATTAAAATTTTGCAAAAACATAAATATTGAATACAGCAATAAATTATAAACAAAATTTTTTTTAAATAATAATAACAAGAATAGTTCTTCTTCTTAATAAGAAGTTTTAAAAAAATTCATATTTGATAATTTCATGACAGATAAATTTAAATTTTATTCTTCCATCTCATTGGAAAAAAAAAACATTTCTAATAAAATACCTAAATATCAATAAAAATAAATCAATTACAATTTGTAGAATATTTAGAAAAAAAAATTTTTAGCTCACATTACGAAGCTATATTAATTACCGAAAATATAATTTATTCATCAAAATAACCTATTAATGAAATTTTTAATGTATTAAGAAAAAAATGATGATTTTTACCTCAAAACCAAGATTCTCAACAAACCATTGATCACCTAAGAAGTTACATGCCATATCAACATCACCATTGTAAACAAGCCCACGAAGTTTTCCAGAGTTAATCAGTTGTAGAACTTGGAGTCTCACACTATTGTAAATTCGGCCGTACTCCATTTGGACATCCACACTAAAGATAGTTAAATGAATTTAAACTATAGGTGCAATAAATATTAAAAATTAATAAAAAAAAATAAGGTAAATAATTTTTTTTAACTGCAGTATTACTTATACAGATATAAAATTTAATCGAAGATTCTGACAATATAAAGACAAGTTTGCTTTTTGTAATAATTATAGAAAAAAATTTACAACAATTTTAAATTTAAATAATTTTCTTTTCATAAGTAAAAAATTATTATATCACTTTTTTGAAATAATTAAATTTGTAGTACTTAATTACTTTATATTTGTAGCTGCACTTTTGAAATATACACATGAACATAATTAAAAACAAACTATCAAATGAAGAAAAAAATTATTTCCACTCCAATTTTATTAACTGCCATTGAAAAAATAAATTAAACATATTCAGAAAATATAAATTCATTTCAAAGAATTTTCTCAGACTAATAAAGTCACTAAATGTTTTTTTTTTTTTTTTTTTTTAACTTTAAAAATATTTCTAAGTCTACAACCTGCAAATATCCCAATCTTGGACAAATGATGGTATATGGAGAGCTTGACGAACAGCAGGTTGGGTTAAATATATCCTTAAATTTGAACCATCATCACAAAATTTTTCTTCAGAAAACTTGTAATCCTGTAACATGAAAAACAATAATTTTATGAGCAAAATAATAAATAAAAAGAATATCTATTATAATAAAATGTAATTTTTATCAACGAGAAAAAAAAATGAGTGAAAAATATTCTTACAAATCTTATGATTTTTCTCACAATGAATTTTAAGAGAAATTTTTTAGACTGCCACAAGATCATTTTGAAAATATTTTGGAACATATAATTAAATTTAAACTTATTTGTGATAAAACAAAGAATTTTTATTGGTTTCTACCTTTTTAATATATATATATCAGTCAATGGAAAGCAATAAAAATATCCTGCACTCTGTATGTGTGTGTGTATAGAGAGAGTGCAAGGTAAGCCTTTATTTTTTAAACCATTAATCATAGACATATATTTCTAATTCCAAAGAAATTTGGTTAGCATTCATGATTTGGCATTTATATATTTAAAAATCAAAATTGATGAAAGTACAGAATCTAAAATTTTATACAGCTGCTTGTCCCTATAGTTATATTTAATGTAACTTTACACTCATTCTAACAAATCAAAACAAGAATTTTCAATTTTTATGAGATACAAATTGACCAAGATATTTAATGCCAAAGTTTGAGATGTTTTCGGTGGGGTCTCGATCATAAAATAAATTATTACAAATCGAGATTGGAATCAAGGTAAAACCCCTTTAACGGTGAAAGAGGGTGGGAAATGGTGAACACTCAAGAAATGGATAAATTATTGAAATACCTTGGTCTATTTATTCCTTACGCTGATATCATTGTTTTCAAACAGTCTTTTTTCCCTAACACAGGAAAATTAAACAAATGGTTTTTTAAAACTCTTGCTAAGATGCATATGTGGGTCTGATGGCCGAATGACTACTGCTCGGTAACACGGGTTTCGGGTTCGAATCCCAGCGATGCCATGAATGCTTGTAGTGGTTCGAATCCACTTTTTAAACAGTTGGTGCCAGTCTAATATGATTGCAGAAGCGTAGGGCTGACAACCCTAACTAGTAAAAAGAAAAAACATTTCATGTTTCGAAATCTGCCAACAGGCAAACGACCTTGACCACCAAGGGGCTGTTACACCAAAGAAGATGCCTATATTACTTGGTTTTGGCAAGTAATTTATTTTAATCTATTATATAAAAATAGACGTGCATGTGTGTGTGTTTCAGTGGAATTTAAGATCTATAACACTTTGAAATCCATTTTTTTTCAAAGAATTTTGTTATTTTCTATTTGTTACATAATGAAAAAAATTACAAAAATTTTAATTAAATTAGGGACCATATTTTCTAATGTAAAATTGTGCTTTTAAAAATTCTTCAGAAATCGTCTGTTTTATTAGAATACTTTTTTGAAAACCAAACTCACCTTAAAATAAAATTAAACATTCTAAAACTATATTACATCTAAACAAATGAATGCAGGCAAATTTTAACTAATATAATATTTGATTTATGTATATACACTACTGGCAATTAAAATTGCTACACCAAGAAGACGACATGCTACAGACGTGAAATTTAAACGACAGGAAGAAGGTGCTGTGATATGCAAATTATTAGCTTTTCAACGCATTCAGACAGAGCAGGCGCCGATGGCGATACCTACAATATGTTTAATTGGGGGACTAGCCGGCTTCCCATACTCAAATTGCATTTGAACGTTTTTGCCTGGTGAAAAGCTGTTGTGATGACTCGTGTAAGAAGCAGAAATGTGTACCAGCACGTTTCTGACTTTGATAAAGATCGAATTGGGATTGCGGCTTATCGTATCGCAGTATTGCTGCTCACGTCGGTCGAGATCCAATGACTGTTAGCAGAATATGGAATAGATGGGTTCAGGACGGTAATACGGAACGCCGTGCTGGATCTCAATGGCCCCCTATCACTAGCAGTCGAGAAGACAGGCATGTTACCCGCATAGCCTTAATGGATCGTGCAGCACCGTCACGAGCCCTGAGTCAAGAATTGAGGTCGTTTGCAAGACAACAAGTGTCTGCATCGAACAGTTCGAAGACGTTCGCAGCAGCATGGACTCTCAGCTCGGAGACCATGGCTGCGACTATCCTGACGTTGCATCACAGCCAGGAGCGTCTTCAATGGTGTGATCAATGACGAACCTAGGCGCACGAATGGCGAGACGTCATTTTTTTAGATGAATCCAAGTTCTGTTTACAGCATCAAGATGGTCGCATCCGTGTTTGGCAGCATAGTGCTGAACGTGCTTGCATTCGTCATCGTCAGACTGGCCCATCACCTGACTTGCTGGTACGGGGTGCTATTGATACACGTCTCGGTCACCTCTTGTTCGCATTGACAGCACTTTGAACAGTACACGTTACATTTCTGGTG
The DNA here is from genome assembly GCA_021605095.1 of Caerostris extrusa. Lineage (NCBI taxonomy): Eukaryota > Metazoa > Arthropoda > Arachnida > Araneae > Araneidae > Caerostris > Caerostris extrusa. The sequence continues at coordinate 123,351 of BPLR01017963.1, read as the reverse complement.
TGTTACGACCCGTGGCTCTACCCTTTATTCGAGCCTTGTGAAACCCTACGTTTCCGCAAGATAATGCACGACCGTATGTTGCCGGTATTGTACGGACCTTCCTTGATAAGGAAAAATGTTCGGCTGTTGCCCAGCCTGCATCGTTCACCAGATCTCTCGCCAATAGAAAACGTCTGGTTCATGGTTGCCGAGCGACTGGCTCGTCACCATACGCCAGTCACTACGGTTGATGAGCTAGTTTGTTTTTTAAACATATTTTTATAATCAATACATAATAAAAATAAATTACTTTAATAAAAATATGTTAAAATTCAAAAATTATTTTTTTTCTAATCTTATTTTATGCATGAATTTGCAAACAAAGAATGATTTTTTAAAATGATGAAAAATAATAAAAGGAACAATATATATTGCTATTCAGAATCAATAATAATTATTTGTTAACTTTTAATTTTGTTTTATTATTATTATCCAATTAGTATTAAAATGTTCAGACAATTATTTAAAATAAAATAATATTTTTTATCTTATAAAAATTTTAAAAAACCCAACTAATTTATTTTGTTCTAATATGTAAGAAAAGAAAACATTTTAAAATTACATAAAAATAACTATTTTATTTTAACTATAAAAAAAACCCTCTCCTTTTTTGCAATAATAATTGATCAATAAAAAGTGTTCTACTAAAAGTAAGTTTCTACTAAAAAGGCCTATATAAATGTTATCTATCATAATGAACATTTATAGAAATTTTTTATGCTATTATAAGCATGTATAGAGCAATACTGAATATATTCTAAATAAAAATAGAATCTGACTTACTATGTATGCGATTAATATACCATATGGGCTGAAAGGTTCGTAGGCTCGCATAGAAAAATTCTTTTTTTTTTTTAAATAAAATTTGATTTTATAATTCAATATAGTTGCCTTCGAGGGCGATACAACGATTACAGCGGGTCATACAATTTTCGATACCATTTTTTATAGTACGATTTGTCTTTAGCCTCAAAATAGACTTCAGTTTCGGCGATTAAGTCTTCATCGGCGCGAAATTTCTGTCCAGCGAGCATCCTCTTGAGGTCTGAGAACAGGAAAAAGTCTCTAGGGGCCAGATCTGAGAATACGGTTTGATGCGGAAGCAATTCGGAAACCCAATTCCTGCAATTTTGCCATCGTTTTCAATGATTTGTGACACGGTGCATTGTCTTGATGAAACAGCACTTTCTTTTCTTCAAATGAGGCCGTTTTCCGCGATTTCGTCTTTCAAACGCTCTAATAACGCTACAATAGTCGCTGTTTACGGTTTTTCCTTTTAAGATAGTCAATGAATATTCATACCATGCGTATCCCAAACCCACCCACAGCCCACCTGTTACACATTGAACAATAATTTAAAAAAAAAAATCAAATACTAAATTCATATTTACTTTTACAGGTTCTGGCACATACTGAAGAATATTTAGAACATTTTCTTTATCTACTGAGTACCTTGAATTTGTATAATGAACTGGGATGCAATCTGAATACAAATTATAAATATTTGAAACACTACCATAAATCAGACTTAATGCTTTATTAACCTGAAAACGAAATACAAAATAATTAATACAAAGAAAGCAGTAAGTTTAGTAACTATAAGTAATTGTTTTAATTTAGTGATTTTTAAATAAAAAAAGACAATGAAAAAAAGAATGGTTTGTTAGGATTTTAAAAAGTAACTTTCAAAAAATTCCAAATTTAGTTAAAAATATGCATGGAAACAGTAAAATATTTGTTTTGCATAATTAAATGTGCTAAATTTCATGATTATACTTCAAAGTATATTTCACCAAATAATAAATAAAACATTTAACAAAATATAAATGAAGTCTACTAATTTTCATTTTTGAATAAATTATAAAATTAACAAAATAATTAGAAAAGGCTCAGTTAAAATTAAATTTAAAGTGTGAAAATTCAATTATAGCAGATATTCTTTTTAACTGAATTGAAGTTACAAATGATAAAAAAACATTATCATACAAAAATATTATAATAATTTTGGGAAAATACTACATTATCTTACACAATATTAATCAAAATACTTTTTATTATTAGAACATTTAAATAATTTCAATATTGAAAAAGAAATATTTTGCCAGTTTTATACAATAGCAATAGTTGTTTACAAATCGTTAAAAAAAAGAAAGGACATTAAGCTTTAATTATATTTTTATTGACTATTAGAAAAAAATAATGATATACTCACAGGATTTTGGCATTCTTGAGAAATGTTTCCAACAAAACTGCATGTTGCCTGAGTAGCATACCCACCACAACAATTTTGAGTTAAATTTTTCCATAATCTTAACAAAACAGAAAATAATCAGTCTTAATTAAAATGAAACAAAAAATTTAACTATAGGAGCCTTTTATTATAAAAAAGTACTTGAATTGCATTTTATAATATATAATCTTAAACTTTTCTCTTTATGAGATAATGACACACTTATACTAAGTTATAATTTACCTATATGCACACAATCTTTTATTGCTAAAGATTTCATTTAAATTATTTAAAATTTAATTTTTAAGTTAAATTATATAATGAATTTTCAATTTAAATTAAAAAAGGGTTAGTTAAACAAACTACTTCATAAAACAAAAAAGAGTGTATTACATAAATATGTTTTCGAATATATGAATGTTACATAATAGGATAGCTAGATACAAATAAATACTTACTGAGAGTCAAGTAAGCCATGATAATATCCAAAAAATATTATTGAATTTGATAAACTTATCCCATCAAGAAATCCATTACCAACAGCAAATCCCTAAATACGTAGATAAGATGTGAGATATATTATTGATAGCATAAGGCAATTTTGATTTTAAAAAATTAACTTCAATGTTGAATTCAACAGAAAAAAAATAAAGGAGTGAAGATCATTATGAAAAGAAAGGAATCTTACCTTAAAATTTATGTTGGCAGGTCCTGTTAAAACTCTCACTGAAAGAGTAGAGACATAAACTCCAGCATAACTTTCTCCAGCTATATAAAAATCATTCTTTTTAAGTTCAGGAAACTTTTCAAAAAAGTTTTGTATTGCTATATAATTGTCATATGAAACAGAATCATCATCTGCAGAGTAATTCTTATTATCAGCATAAGAAAAACCGACACCAGCAGGAGATTCTAAAAATAGTACATTTGCAACCTAGCAAAAAAGTTGCATAATTAAAAAACATATAAATAAAATAATAATAATATAAAAAAAATGAATATTATTTATGAAAAATAAACGTATTAAAAAAAATATATACTATGGAAACCTAATGTTTAAAAACCATACAGAAATATCTGATAAGTAAATTTGATAAAAAAAAAAAAAACAATTTCATATATATTTTCATATCAGTCTTACTATAAAAAAATATAATCTTAAAATCACTAGATTAAAAGAAAATTATTACACCTTTTCAAAACTACCATTTTTTTTTTATCATTCTAAATTTTTATTACTTAAAAATTCTTTCCCATTAAATTAAAAAAATAATAATAAAATACAATTACAATCTATGCAGAAATGTAAAAAAGTATTATTACTTTTCTGCAAAAAAAAAAATTATTAAGATCACTTCATTCACTAATGAGTCGAACAATGCTACATGAAAAGGGGCATTACGATAAACATCTTTATTTACAAATGCAAATATCTAACTTGGGAAGGAAAAAAAATCCTCAGAAATAATAGAGTGAAGAAGTTGATTAACACTGGCGTATATTAAAAAATAATTTATTATAGAAATGGTTATTAAAATAATTATTCGGTGTATTTGCAGTTATGGGACTGATAGCTGAGTGACTAGCGCTTGACGCTCCGGTGCCACGGGCTTTGGGTTCGAGTCCGACGATGCCATGGATATTTGTAGTGGTCGAATCCACTTTAAACCATAGGCCCCGGTCTAATATGACTATAGGGTGTAGGGCTGACAACACTACCCTGTAAAAAAGAAAACAACTTCTGTCTCCAAATCTGCCGGTAGGCAGACGGCCTTAGCTTGCAATGGAGCTGTTTCTCAAAAGAAGAATTTGCAGTTATATTTAATTAACATAACTACATAAGTTAAAGTAAGATTTTATTGTTGTAAACACAATGACAGTGTTAAAGTCATAGGTCCCGTTATTGATGACACAAATTTTAACACAATATTTACTACGATAAATTCGCTGCTATTTTTAATTGATGGAAAAATAATCTTCCATGTTTTAAGTTTTCTTCTAAAAGCCCCGTCCAGATGGGAGCGCGTGAGGGCTGAATAATTTTCGCGAACCCATTAAAAAACCAGTTTGTCAAAACATACACGAAAATCATGTGCCTCGAACCCGCTCCAACCAGAGTCGGTTTTTCTCCCGCACATCAAAGGGATTCTCGCGGACCCCATTTATGACCAGCTGCCACTCACAGCCAGACATAACAAGATTTATTTTTGCAGTCACACGAAGCACATAATTATCTTTTATAATATAACCAATATACAGCAGAAATTTTATGTAAAAAGCTTTTACTAGTATACGATTATTACATTGCAATTCACCTACTAATGAGTCAAGCATTTACAGTATAAATGAACTCTAATTCAATATTTGTGTCAAACTGACCAATACAATTCTATTATTAACAAATGTACAAAAAAATATAGCTTTAATTATTTTTTTTTATACTCTTACTAAAAGAGAACAGGTACAATGGTACAGCCCTATTATTCCCCCATCAAGCCATTTTCTTAACAAATGCTCAGAATTAATTTCCTAGAGCATAGAACTATGATTTTTACTAGGGAAAAAAAAAAAAAATAAAAAAAACGGTTACTGGCATACGGATTTACCAGGCAATGTTTATAATGCTTTTTCTTTTGCTCTTTTTCTCGCTTTTTTTCAGCTAGAATTTTCAATTAAAAAGCAACTGTTGTATTGGTCATCATGAGTCATTGTTGGAATCGAAGAGTGTGTGCTATTCTTTGATGTGGGTGTTTATCAATATATTTTCTGTTGAAGAAAATTTCTTTAGATGAAAGCCATGAGAGAATTTTGTTCCCAGTAAATATTCTGGCTATTGCAATTGTTTAAGGAGTTTCTAAGTTATTCTTTTCATTTTCTTTATTAAGCCATAACTTGATAATTTGAGATAAAGCAACCAAAAAAAGTCAGCATAAATCTCAAAATCCAATCAAGTCAAGTCACAAATTTAGTTGTTTATAAACATGTAGTTCTCAATTATTTTCTCCATTAAATTATTTACCTTCATTGACACACGTTATTTTTTATGTGATAAAATCAACTTAACTTTCTCCTAAGTAAAATTCTATATGGAATGAATTGAAATCACAGGTACAAACATAACTTATAGCGGCTATCTGCAGTGATTTTTATAACATTTATTTTGCAAAATTTGAGAACTTATAGGCCTGCGTCCCTAATGTAACACATGTCCCTTAATGCTTATAATTATTTTTAAGATATCGGTTAATGAGGTTTAAGAAATAATTATATAAAAATAACAGAATGATTAAAATTACACACTGAAATAATATTAATATAGTGAATTATTATAATATTAGACAATTAGAAATATTATAATATTTTATCTGTATTAAGAAGCAATTTCTTTCAAAGAATCTTCTTTTATATTAGTAGATAAAACTTTTTCCATGAAGACAAATATATTTGTTAATAGCAATTCATATATTAATTTAAAATGTTATTAACATTTAATTAATAAGTAATAGTTATTAAAATTAATAATTTAATTTTGTTTTTTAATTAAAGAATTAATACCCTATTCCAAGAATAAGAATTATTATGTAATGATTTTCCATCCTCTGAAACACGAAGAGGACCAAGTTCACTTAAAAGTCCTGCAAGAGAACTGCAACCAGGTCCTCCATTTAACCATAAAACAACAGGATCCGTTGATGGGGACCTCTGACTTTCTACGAACCTAAAAAGAATTCATTTTTAAACAATAACTGGAAATATTAATTAAAAATAAAATAATTTTAGAACTTATATTTAACTTATCAATTTTGACATCAAATAAGTAAGATATGCAATGATGAAGAAATATTGCCATTTTGGTTCACATATTATATTTGGTTAAAAATATTACAATAATCAGACAAATATGGTCCTTTTTTTAAAGCACAGTATATTAAAATAAATTCTTCAATTATGACCAAAGCTTTAGTTGTATCTACCTCATACAATTTTCTATACAATACACAAGTAACTAGATCAGGTTCAATAAAATATACTTCCTTTTTTATCATATTATCATTAAATTAATTTTTAAAAACCTCATGGTTTGTATAGTTTTCACAGTTTCTTCATTTAAAAAAAATTGCATGAAAGGTGAATTATTGCATTAGAATTAATTAGAGAATAATTGCATTGAATGAAGGGTTCCCTCATTAAGGGACAAAGTCTTCAATGTTTTTGATCTGTTAAAAACATTATTTTGATTTGTGATTTTTCGTTTACGACAAGACAAGTTTTTTCTATCATAAATACAGTCTTTGATCTCTAATTATTCACAATGAGTACATAATGGTAAGTTGGTCACATCAATTTTGGACATCTGTTATAAATGCATATAATCTCATTATCGACATATACTTTTGAAAAAATGTACTCTTCATTGTAATGCAAAATACAAAACAGATAAATAATATTTAGAATTCGATTTAGATTTTTAGAAAAACGATTTAATGCTCCTAATATTCTGGAGCTATTTCATAAGTTATTTTAGCCTTCACATAATCAATAGAGGCAAATTAAAACAAGCAGTGGATTTTTGACACTGCAAACAAAAAATGTTCAGTAACCAAAGAATAATTTAGTTGGAAAAAATGGAAAAAAAAAAAGCCGAATATTTTCTCCACACAATCTATAGAACTCTAAGAAAGTAGACATTCATTTATAAAAGACATCCTTACATACATATGAAGAAAGTCAAATATTATAATCAAGCAGAAATAAATATTACAGAGAAAAAAAAAATACGGATATAGTGTCAGGAATTGAAAGAATTTATACAATTAATTTTGAAATTTTTTTTTCATTGGTAAGAAGGCAAATATTTCAAATTAATAGTTTATAATGTAGATATTAAAATTTTAGTTTATAAACTCTTTCAAATTAATAGTTTATAAATGAGAAAGCTTACAGAATTTTGAAACTGCAAAACTTTGATGTTAAATTTTTTTATTAATGATGAATATTAAGAAAATGACTTTCACAAAGTATCTGTCAAACTTTTTCTTCACAAATGATTATGACCAAGTGAATTATAGAAAAAATATACAAAAGATGAAAACTATGTATTTCATTTCATTTACATTGCCACAGACAAAGAAGCAAAAAAAAAAAAAAAAAAAATCATTCCAAAGGAGTAAATAGTATGTGTACAAAGCCAAACGAAATTATGAAGATGACTGGATATGCTATATGTATAAACAAAATTAAATTGATGAAAATTCAAAATGGATTATATGATAATTAAAATAAATTAAATGAGACAAAATAAATTAAATGAGACACCTATAAAAATCATATTAATATGATTTTTCGTAAGAGAAACAAAGATTTTTCATAAGATTTTCTTCATAAGAGAAACATCTTTGTTTCTCTTACATAATGAAACTAGGATCTGTAACCATAAATGCATATAGTAGACATAAATTGCATTATATATAAATTAATCTAATGACAAATTGAATTAATAATGTATTAATCACGTATAATAATACTATCATAAAAAGACGTTAGTTAAAAATAAATATAATAGTTTTTAATCCAAGGAATTTAATGTTATTAATATTTAGTGATGCAGAATTTTCTTTGAAGAAAATGCATCACATCAAAAACTATGTATTTACTAAAACTATCTATTTACTAATAAATTAATATTAAACTATGGATTTGTGTATTTACAAATATTTTTTATTATCCTAAAGTGAATTTCATTAATTTTATTTTCATAGCAAATTTTTTTGCATTTTAAGAATAAAAGAATTACTTTTAAAATTTTCAATCCATTATAAGTTTTATTTATTAAAAATTGATTTTGAAAAAAATTCAAAATATCATTTATTTCAATGTTTACTATATTTAAAATGTTAAATAATTAAATTAATAATAATGTTTCCAAATAGCTTTTAAAAATAATTAAAAATTGTTAACTTATAAATAATGTGGATACTTCCTTTTTTAATCTCCCTATAACAAATCCCCAATCTATAAAAAAAACAGTCAACAGATCTAAGTGCAGTCAGAAGCATTTTAAGCATACTGAGAGAGAAGGGAGGGTATAATATTAAGTGAAAACTAAAATTCAACAAAACTTATCATAGTTAATATAAAACTTTATAATGATCAAAGAATTGACCAAAAATCTAATGTATCAAAATATGATGAGTCACAGGAAACAAACTTACCAATAATGTAAATGTCTTCCTTTGGTTGCATTTACATACCCTGAGTAGTGTTTATAATTCAAAGGAAAATCTAATCCTGGTAATTCTTTTACTTCATCAGGATGAGAAATTGTTATTACACTTGAAATAAAGCTCAAAAGTATAAAAAATATAGAAAACATTTTATAGCTAAATAAATATATTATTCTTTTAGGTAAAATGATTGTCAAACTCAAGTTTATTCTTTCTATCAAAAAATGTTAGAATAGATATTGCCCAGCTTACATATGATCCTATTGGGTTTGATTGATTTTTAACTGATATAAAATCATATTACTTAAAAAGCCACTTCAAAAACAATGCATTCATTATCTGACAATGACAATATCACTAGAAAAAAAGAACTCTCCTGTTGGCTTACAAATCAGTAATAATATTTAACATATCTTCATGTTGTTATCTTGCATAAAAATTCAACAGAACTACTTAGAAAGAAAACTAACAATTTCTGACCTTGGAAATCTATTTACTGACATTGTCGCTGGCTTTATTCAATATCTTTTGTATCTTTGTATTACTATGATATCATTTTTCATCTCTTTGATTTTTAAGGGAGGGTTTAAGATTTTTAAATAAGAATTTTATAGGAAGCAGCACACAATATGTATGAAAGAAAATTTAGAAAATTCTTTTCATATAGTGCATCATTTTGAGCTCTCTGCCACAATTTCTAATAAATGTTTTTTTTTTTTTTTTTTTTTTTTTTTTTACACTGTGAACATATTAGAGTTAGAACTGAACTTGGTTTGTCATGTATGCTATCATAACTCTGTGATAGTATGCATAATTTAATTAATTAATGCACCGTTTTTAAATTTTTCAAATTTTATGCAGAATTGATGGCCCTCTGCTGTCTCACTAAAAAAAAATTTTTTCTTTAATTCTCCAAAATTGCAATTTTAATAGAAACACTTTAAAAATAGTTATTAATTGACTAAAAGGAGAACTAATGACAGAGACTACAAGAAAATTATTTAAAAAATTCACATTGATTTCTTATTGAATAACATATTTCTTCTTTAAATATGAATACTGAATCTAACCCTCTAATATAATGGAATTACTTAAAAATTACAGTTGCAAATCTCAAGAATTTGTTAAATCGATTATAAAATGCTTATACAAAACTGACTCTATTAAAATTGATTTAAAAAAAAAATTAAAGTAAGTAATAATTTCAGCATGTTTTTTAATTTCCTATTAGAACCATTTGTACTTAAATAAAAAAAAATTAACTTCCTAGTTAAAAGCTATTCTTTTCTTCTGCCTTTAAATAAACTGATTAAATTCATTATTCTTAAAATGCATTTTAACCTTTTCACTAAAATAAATATCATGATTCTATGAATAATTTCATTTCACCTTTTATTAAGGACCAACTGTTTAAAAAAACTTTGATATAATTATTGAAGTTTCTAGACATTACAAAGTTAATTGGTACAACACAAAACCAATATATGATTCACAAATTTATTACCTAAAATTTTCCATTTTTAATAAGTTAACTAATTCCTTCCGAAACTGAAAATTAGCTGCCTGTATAAATCCACTACAAATAATATCAATGCTGAACAACAACAAAATTCATTCTTTTAACAGAACTTATTTACTTTATGTACGAATAATACACCAAGCATTGAAAAGGAATACAAAAATAGCACTTAAGTTCTATATAGATGGCACAATATCATTCTCATATCAAAATTACATACATAATTTACTAAGCTAAGATTTCAAAGTAAAATCAAATTAGTTTTAAGTTAAAAATAAAAGAGAAGTAGAAATTTTTTTCACCAGAAAAAATCATCAGAAATTGTTAAATGGAAATTTTTAATGCTAGACTAATTAATTTTTACAAGTGGAATGCTTCAAAGTTATTTTGATAAGAAATTTATAAACTCTTCCAGTTCATTCAAACAAATCAAAATGTAATGTTTTAAGAATATTATATTAAATATTCTCTAGAAACTCTTAAAATGCACACTTATAAAGAATTATAATTAATAATATGTATTCTGAACTGCATTTGTACATATTGCTGATAATATAATATATATATATATATACACTGAAGAGCCAAAACATTATGACCACCTGTCAATAACGAGTTGGCCCACCTTTGGAGCGCAACACAGCTTCAACCCGCCTTGGCATGGATGCCACAAGTCCTTGGCAGATGGCCGGAGACAGATTGTACCAGATGTTTAAGCAACGGTCACGCAAACCCGAGATATTGCGAATTGGTGGTCTTTGAACTCTGAGCTGCCATCCCAGGACATCCCAAATGTGTTCTATCGGATTGATATCCGGTGAGTTAGGCGGACAGGACATTAACTAGAATTCAGCATCATGTTCCTGGAACCACTCCAACACAATTTTAGCCTTGTGACAAGGGAGCGTTGTCCTGTTGGAACATTCCATTTCCAGCTCGAAAAACAGAGGCCATGTGAGGGTGCAACTGGTCCGCAATGATGTTCAGATACCCTGTAGCATTCATGGTCTGCTCTACCACAACCACGGGTCCCAGAGACGCCCAAGAGAACGTCCCCCAAAGCATAATACCGCCACCACCGGCCTGTGTACGATTTACTGTACATTGAGGGAGCAACTGTTTGCCTGGAAGAATGCGTATCCTGACACGGCCATCGGCGTGATGAATGACAAACCGTGATTCATCTGACAAAGCAACTCTTTCCCACTGATCCATGGACCAGTCACGATGTTCCCGGGCCCAGCGCAGGCGCAGTTGGCAATGACGCTTGGTCAGCAAAGGCACACGAGTGGGACGTTTGCTGCGCAGCCCCATATCCAACAGTGTCCGCCGAACAGTGTGCTCCGATACTATTCTACTTGGTCCTGCATTGTATTAGGCTGTCAGCTGAGCCACTGTTTGGCTCCGGTTTTGCTTCACCATGCGAGACAGTCTCCGACGACCTTTTCCTTTGATAGCGTGTGGACGTCCAACACCATGTCGTCTACTGCTGGTTTCATCGTCATTCATCCACTTTGCATAAGTACTAACAACTGTAGATCGCGAACAACCCACGAGTCGTACAGTTTCGGAAATACTTGTTCTGAGCCATTACAATCTGCCCTCTATCAAAGTCGCTTAGATCCGCAGCCTTTCCCATCACACACAGAAGTGAAAGAATGATTCTTCCGACTCTCCAGCAGCAGTTAAATACCCTTCCACCTGATCACGTGCCTTCCACGTCATCCAGGCGAGTTCATTGCAAAATGTAGGGGTGGTCATAATGTTTTGGCTCTTGAGTAATATGTATATATATAATCATGCATCCTATGTAATATACACCAGAAAAATGTAATAAAAAATATTAAATACAGCTTAAAAACTTGAATATAAAATTATTTGAGTATTTGTGAACATTTCATGGTATTTTAGTAACTATGTGATTAAAAATCCTATTAAATTCATACGTTAGAGAAATTTTTACATTATCATTATTCCCAACACGTAATCTACAAATTATCTGTTGACGATTTTTACAATCTCTTGATGTGAATTTTAATCTGCACTATATGCAAACTTTAAATCCTATTTTGTCAAAAATTTTTGATAAAAGATAATTTTGAATAATCACTTTTAATTATGAAGGTTTCTTTTTCTCCAAAGGTTATACTTAGAGCTTTAATCTGATATAGAATAAAGTTTTTAAAAGTAAAAATTTATCAAAAGCTGTGGTTGGTGAAAAATAGCCCTGTTTTTATGAAAGGAGGCAATGAGCAACACATATCAAAGTATGATTACAAGAAATGGGTAAAAACAACTTGGAATAAAGTAATAAAAAACAAATAATTTCTGGAAGACAAATTTGATAATGAACTTAGCTTCAAGAAACTTTGGTCAATATAACAAATTGGTGAAAACATTTTTTATAAATTGGTTCCGCTTTAAACATAGCTGATTGTAGCTTTAAACATTTTTCTTCCTTTTTAATCATTGAAATGAGTCTTGCACTTAATCAAAATTTTTATTTACTTTTTTTCATTGAATATGGCCATTAAATACTTTTCCTGTGCACAGATTATTACTTCATTTCAGTTCTAAATTTTGAATATGTATTAAATTATATTTTCTAATATAATTTTCTATAATACAATTTTTGGCTTCCACATACTTCATATTAAACCCTTTTTAAATAAAAGAGTACACATTAACAATACAATTAGTTAAGAAATTATTCAAGTTGTGTGATCAAAATTATTAATAATGAATTTTGGTAATAAATAAACAACAGATATTTGTATGACATTAATAAATTAGTTTTCTCCAATTTATTAGAAATATATTTGAAAGTTAGAAATATTTCTTTTAATGAAAGATTTATAACAATCAATAATAAAATCGTGATATCTATATAACACTCATTAAAATCTTTGCCCAATTAAGTTTACCTAATATGAAAAGGGCTATATTACAAAGTTCAATGTCAACAGCTAAAGTCTGGATAAAAATTTGTCTTTTTTAAAAAACTTTAAAAAAAGTATGATTTGTGAAGTTTCTACAAAAGTTAATTTTTGGAACATTAAAAATATCTTTATGTGTCATTTTTTTTTTTTTGCTAGGAGAACTTCTTAAAGTATTTTTCCTAGGGGACGCTACAGGATATTTTCAGTTTTCACGCTAGATATGTCAAATTCTGACTTATTGATAGATAACTTCCTTTATCCTGAGACTTGGTTTTAATTTTAAAATTTAATGATAAATATCCAATGCACATTACAGAAAATATATTGATACTGAAGTATGGAAAGCAGTTGAGATAAATTCTTACATTTGGTTTCTTTTTGTATTTACAAAAAAATACATTACTTTTGTTTAGATAGTTCAATAAATTAAAAAACAAAAAATAAATACAATTAATTTCAGTGATTTCTCTTTTCATGAATGTTGCTATATTCAGACACATACTCACATAAAATACATTGCAGAAAATACATTTAGAGTAATGTCTGGAGAATATTTCAAGTTGAATTCTATATTATGCTGTAAAAGTGTTTGTAATGTAAATGAAAGTTCTATATCCTTATTGTCAGGATACTTGCTTTTTTTGCCCAGTTTATATTTTAGCACTGTTTATGTCAATTTCTATCAATGAAATATCTCTCTAAAATTCATTTTCCAAAAAACAAATATGCATGCTATATCTGCTTTCAGATAGGTCATACTTTAAAAAATATATTAGATTTCAGTATTCTGACTGATAATCACTAAACTTTTTATTTCAATTAAATGTATTAACAGAAATTAGCAATACCTTTGGCTAAATAAACATCAGATAAGGAATACATGGCAGAGGAAGATAAATATTATTGTTATTGTATTATTAATTGTTAATGTTGATAATTATTATTGTATTATTTGTTTAGATATACTTCACTATTATTTCTATTTCAGAATGGTGCAAGTATTTAGAAAGCTAGCAAATCTTTCATTAAATACTTAATATAATAGTCCCTTGTTATATTGAGCTTATTAAGAGATAAAAAGTGCATGCAAAGTATATGAATGAAAAATAAAACATAAACTACTGCAATTTAAAATATTTTTAACCTAACAAAAGAATTTTTTTAACAAGAATAAAAACCATGATGACAGGAAAAAATTTATTAACTGCCTAAAAACAATGAAAAAACAAACATTAAAACTGTAATAATACAGTTTAATGTAAAAAAACAATGCAAATATAACAAGTAACAGCAGCATTGATATAGTTCAGAACATTGTAAATATGCATGTTTCTAGAAGCAATTTTTTTTTATCACATACGTATTTTTTGTCATAATTACAAATTGTAAAACAAAGAGGGTGAGTACAAGAGAGCATTCAATTACCTGAAATTGATTCTTTCATTCTTAAATTAATAAAAACACACTGCACAAAGATAAAAGGCACAAAAATAAACTTAACATAAGTACAATAATTACACATATAAAATATTAAGTAAAAACGATTATTGAACATTATTAAGATTATAAATGTTCATTGAGTAGCTTTTTTTGTTTTGTTTTTAGTTCAGTATCCACAGATAGGTCATGAATGCCTCATGATGCTGCCTAGAATAAACAAAATAAAATTACACACACACACAAAAGAAATAGTGCATGTACACACACAAATTTAAAATACAGTTAACTGAAACTCGCTGACTAATTATCATTCCAAGCTATTAAGAGATTTAAAATTAATACAGAAATTATAAGACTAACAAAATTGACTGAAAAAACTGAATTTTGGACATTTTCTTTATACACATGAACTTATGGCATCTATTTAAAAGTTAAATAAATTAAATTTGGAATAAAATATGCAATTACATGCATTGAATGCAGATAAATTGCATAATTATCTTTTAAGAGATCAACTAATATTTAAAATTCCTGATGAATTGTGATTAAAAAGGTAATATTAAAAATGAGACTTCACAAATAAAATAAATATAAATAAAAGCAATTTACTTTTATGGCCTTTTTCTTTATTTATCATATGGTTTATTGTTTAAGAAACTGTCAATCATTTTAAAAGCTGGGCCAGGTTTGTCTTGAGGCACCATGTGTCCAGAACCCTATAAAAAATGTGTACAGATTTTTTCATTTAACAAAGAATAATAAAATAAATATGTTGATTTAATTACATAATCTACTGTCTCACAAAATATATGAAAATTGTTTAACTAATCACATTTTTATTAATAAGATATTTTAATATTTTATAGTGATAATACTTTATAAATCCATTTAATTCACATAATAAAATTTATAATGTGAACATGGTGTAATAGTTCTTTCTTATCACTGATACAAATTCTGAATTACTTCTTATATTTTCTGAATAAGTATACCTATAGGTAGAACAATACTAATAGAAACATCTTTCAATCACCAATTATACCATCAAAACAAAGTATCTTCAGAAGTATCACAGTTCACACATATCTAAAACGATCCTAATATTCTGGTGATTTTTTTTTAGGTTGTAAATACTGTGTAATAACAATAAAAATCATGAAAAAATTTATAGAATATTATTTTTTTCAATAAAAATTAAATTTTAAAATATGAAATCTTACCCTCCAGAATTTGTAAGAACCTTTAGGTTTTATTTCAGTTATTCCATGATTTTAAAATTATGCAGATTTTCAAATTTGTTGGACATGTTTCTTAATTTTTAAAACACTTTGTCTTTTATATTTACATATTCTACTTTCAATGAATTCAAAACTACTATTCTTTTTCACTTCCATTTTTTACAGAAGTGTAAAAGATTGAATTAAGATTAAATGTATTTATTAAACAATTTCCCAAAAATATCAAAGTATTTATTATAATTAATGATATATATAAAATGACAAATCTTACCTTTATAGTCAAAAATGTTAATTTGCCATAACTTTTTACAAATCCAGCAATTTGCTTATTGAATTTCCATGGTGTATATTCTTTAGTAACCTGAAACATAAATTAAAAATACTGCTTATTGTATTATTATATTAAAAAAAAAAATTATTGTCCTAGGTGAATATGATGTTATTCTGGAACATGAAGTCTACAAAAAAACTGTATGGGAAGAAAGAAATTAAAGGAAGTGTAGGAAGAATAGGGTATAAGTTATAATCTAAAACAGAATAATTTCTTTAAGCATCATAAACATTCAATAATTTTTTTATTTAAAATAAATACTAATTTGTCATATAATATTAAATATGTGGCTTAAAATTTATAGAAAATAAATGTTGCTAAGACTAATGAGTTGCTAAAATCAAGTTATATGCCCTTTATTTAATTTTTAAAAATTCATGGCTCTCATGTGTATCTCTGCAATTCACTAGTCAATCACTTGTACATGACACATAAATATCTATCTAATATACATAAATATCTATCTAATATACATGAAATATCTATACAAATATATATAAATATCTATACAAATATATATAAATATCTATGTGCATCTCTGCAATTGATTAGAATGAAAATCTATCTTAAATCAAAATGAGATTTAAGATTAAATTAAAATTAAAAAAAACAATTGATTTGGTGCTGATTTATAACTTTCAAACTATTTTAATTTGTAGAAAGGTTAAAATAGAAGGAAAATACGTATTTAAATCTGTTATTCCTTATTCACTGAAATCATGAAAATGATAAAAATAAACAAAATGGCTTAAAAGAAATAGTATGAATTGAACCAAATTCTGAGCAGCAAAATTGTTGATTGCTAATAAGAGGTAGATACCAGAAAATATGGCTTAAGTGAAAGTTATCTTTCGTGATTACAATATTGACAACATTATTAAATATAAAATATAAATGAGATTTTTGTTTTAAAATGAATGACAATTATATAGAAATTTTAAAAACACTACTATTTAAATAGAAGAGTCCTTATAGTTTTAATTATCACAAACTATTGTCTACAGATGAATTATGCTATTGTTCAACTATGAATAATAATCATCAACATGGGATCAAAAGACCTCTGTGGGCTCTGGTTTTCAGAAGACCCTCTGAAGCCAGCCATCCTCTTTCAAGAAATAGATTTCCAGTTTTTTGCCTTAAGCACAGCAAAATCTTCATCCAGACAATCTTTTTTTTCTTTTAGGTCTACTCCTTTTATCTTCTGCAAGGAGTTGCATTAAAAACCCTCAGAGCTGTTCATTATGCACTAATTCTCAATAAATGTTCCTCTCATTTTCAGAAATTTAATAATATCCTTATTAATATAGATTTTATATATTTCTAAATTATATCTTTTACAGCCAACCCCGAAAACAGTTCTCAGAACGTTCATTTTAAATATCACTATGGCCACCCCCTTCACCATCAAACTCCCCATTTCTGAAGCATGAATCGAGACAGATTTTATCAGTACCTTGTATAAAAGATTTTTGTCAAATGTGAAATTCAACCATCACTTAATAATCATTATATATCAAAGGTTTGATTTACTTACAATTCTTACCAATATCAATTTTTGAACTGATTAATTTTTATATATCTTTTAACAAAATGGATAATATAATTTCTAATCATTCTAATATATTTCTTTTAATTTAAAACCCATCATCTCATTTTTATTAATTTTAATTGGCATATTACAGTATGTCAAATTATCTGGTACACAATTAAGATGTTTAAAAAAATACACAAAAACATTTTTCATTCCAATAATTAAATACTGTAAATTATGATGGCAATGAAAAAATTCTTTCAATTAATTATCAATAACTGCAACACAAGTAAGTTTTAAATATAGATAAATTACAAACAAAACCATAAAAATTTTTAATAAGCCATTTTTAGCATTTTTTTTTTATTATTATTATTATTATTATTTAACAATTTTAATCACAAATAAATTTCAATGCTGAACAATAACTTTTCAAAATCGATATTTAGGTCACATTGAAGCTTAGTTACTGAAAACAATTTATCCATCAAATAATATATATTATAAAATATTTCTATAAATGAAACTTTTATTGTAGGGGGAAAAAAAGATCATTTATACCTTAAGACCAAGATTGTAAGCAAACCATTCATCACCTAAGAAGTTGCATGCCATATCAACATCGCCATTGTAAATAAGCCCACGAAGTTTTCCAGAGTTAATTAATTGTAGAATTTGTGGTCTCATAGTATTATAAATTCGTTTGTAACCAATCTCGACATCCGAACTAAAGAAAACAAAATTAATTTTAACTATATTTTCAATAAAATATTTGAATTTCATAAAAAATGAGAAAACATTTTTCTGTATACAATTTTATTAATATGAAGGTTATAACTGAAGTAAAGATTTTCAAAATATAAAAAGTTTAACTAGTATAGAAAAAAAAATTATAACAATTTTGATTTTAAAAAAGATTTTTTTCCCATATATTTATTATAAAAAGTTTAAGAAAAAAACTCGATAATTATAATAACTAAATTTATATCACCATATATTGTGTAATTTTAAAATTATAATATTTATAAATTATAATATCACCATATATTGTGCAATTTTAAAATTATAATATGAGCATGATTTGGGGGAAAAAAATTCAAATAAAAAAATATTATTTCAAGTCAAATTTTTGTTGCACTACCATCGATAGAAATAAATTAAACATATTCACAAAAGATAAATTTATTTCAAAGAATTTTCTGAAACTAAAATCACTAAAAGTATGTTTTTTAGGACCTTAAAAATATTAAGCGTACAACCTGCAAATTTCCCAATCTTGGACTTGTGATGGTATATGGAGAGCTTGACGCACAGCAGGTTGATTTAAATATTTTCTTAAATTTGAAGAATCAACGCAAGGTGGATCTTCTGAAAATTTGTAACCCTATAGCATAAAAAATAAAATATTCCAATAATTTGATTGATGGAATAAATAAAAAGAAAAAACATATTTTAAATTTTCACCGAAGAGAAAATAACATCCAAGTTAAAAAATATTCTTACAAATTTTTTAACATAATTTAAAATGATCAAAATATTCAGCATACTGTAACAAAAAGAATTTTAATTGCTTGCCACAGAATTATATATATATACACACAATTGCTTTTTAAATCTATAGGGTTTTTAAATAATTTTTTAAACAAATAAAAAACAAAATTTGAATTATTTTTCAGCATGTTTTTATAAGCATTACATTATCTGCATTAATAAAAATAAGTTAAAAATATCAGAATTATATTTTTTCAAATCTTAATCATGCATGAATTTAATTTGTAAAATTATTCCATACAGAAATTTTTCATCACTAATGCTGCTTTTACATTTCTATAATGATTAATATACAAAAGGAATAAGGAATTAAGATAAGGCACTGAATTTATATTTACTTTTTACAGGTTTCGGCAAATAACGAAGCATATTTCGTTTATCTACTAAATATCTTGAATTTATATCTTGAGATTGGGCACAATCTGAATACAAGTTATAGACATTTAAACCAGAACCATCAACAATATATGTTACTTCACTAACCTAAAATAAAATGTTTAATATTAAATATCATGAAATAAGTAATTTTAGTAAAAAATAATACAAACCAGTCATAAACTTTTCAATTACAAACACAGCCAAAATATAAAGAAATAATTTGGTTAAGGGGTCTCTGTCGTAATTACAAGGTGTGCCTGGCAAGATTGCTTTATTTCGGTTCATTCGTGGAGTATGGTTTATTCTGGTTGTATAGTTTTTGTTTTGCCTCTGTTTTCGTTTTTAGCATTCTTTTTAAGGTCGCTTATATATTTAATTTTCTAACACATTCTTTTTTTTTTATTTCAACTGTTCTTTTATTTCTTCATGCAGTTTAAAGAAAGTTTATACATTGTGTATGTGTATTTTTTATAATTGCTATGGCAGCTAATACTATAAATTCTAATTTCATGGATTACTCTTCCAATGCAGATATCAATTTTAAGGTTCATCGCGAAGTTTTAGCAAATTTACAGATAGCTTTCCAAAATGGCACCTGGACATTCGCAATTGCACTAGAAAAAGTTTACCTTATATCCATTAAAAAATTATATCGCCCAAGGTCGCTACACTAAAAATATATATTACTCATAAGCATAACACACAGCAGAGCAAACTAATTATTTACACTGATCATTTTGAGACTGCCACAGAACTGATAAATATGAAAGCAATCCTAGGAATCCTGATTACAACATCACTTTATCAGAAAATATAACTATCCGTTTCATACTTCACAATATCTCCATCGATACATCCTTAGCTGAACTCCACAAGAATTAGAGGAGGTGAATAATCTCAGTTGCTGAAATTCACCGATTTACCGGCAAACAAAATAAGTCTACTCTTGTCACTCTAGTGTCAGTCATAATTTTAGGAACTATTTAACCTGAGGATGTACAAAAGATACATTTGAGCAACAAAAGATATATTTTTTATATATCTCATCAGTGTTGGACTGGTTTTCATACACTCACCTAAGAAGCTGTGTGAGAAGTGCCCTTTACTTTTAGTTAATTTCAAGATGCTATACGTGTCGCTCCAACACTTCTACAGTGATAGTATTCCAGCAAAATTAATTAAAATTCTTCTTCACCATTATCTCCAACAGCTGTTTCATATTTTTAATAGCATTTGGTTCACTGGTAATATTCTACATGAGTGGTTAACAGCACAAATTATTCCAATATTAAAACTAAACAAAGAGAACGCTTCCATTTCCTCATATCGCTCTAATTGCCTTAATTTCCCTTTTAAGCAAAATCGTTGAACACATTACACCCAAGAGAATTATTTATTTTATCAGTTCCTGATAAATTTCATCATCCTCATTCTGACTTTATTCTTTAAGGTTGCATGTATTTTTCGTCACTCCTCCTTCATCAGGAAATAGTCAAAGCAAAAAAGCTAAAAAATTTATCACTTTTCTGAAATCAGACATCTCTTCAGCTTATGATTCGATTTGAAGAGATAGACTTATATATAAAATCTTATATGATGGTATATAGGATACTGCTGAAAAATGGATTAATAATTTCATCAATAACAGGAACTATGTAAAAATGGAGAAACTCTGAGTTGATGAAATTATTTTCCATTCGCAGCGTACAGTGCAATGTTCAGTGTTATCAGTGCGTTTCTTTTCACAACTTGTACATGAGATATTTTTGATATCGTCCCTGCTCATACCGAACGTTTATTATATGCAGATGATATCTTCTACTATAGCAGTGGCAATAGTCTTGATGAAATTATCTTTAATCCTCAAATAGCCCTTCAAAAAAATCTTTCACTGGTGTGAAACATGGAAATTCCTTCTTGAACCCAATAAATGTGATGCAGTAAATTTTTCCAACAGAAAGCAAATGCAAATCAACAATATCCATATTTCTCGGAAACAACATACCCCATTTTAGGCATCTTATCCTCTCATAATATCTCTTTCAAACAACATTTCTTTTATTTGAAATAGAAACAATAAAAAGTCCAATGCACTCAAAACAATAGCGGCTAATTTCTGAAGTTGTCAATCCTGGCATCTTATGCAAATCGCAAATTCTACAATTTGAAGCCTACTCGAATATGGGTCTCTATTTTTATCACCTCCAGTCATAGATGAACTCCAAATCCTAAACACTTTGTATCGTCTTGTTTTATGTTTTGCATCAAGCCTTCCAAAATGGATTCCAATACCCATTTTACACAAAGTAGCTGGTGAACTCCCGTTGTTTCAGAGGTAGTATATGCTGGCACAGCACTTTTTTTCCTCAATCTAATTTTTTTTTCTCCTTTTCTCTTCTGTCCACTTATCTTCGATCAGGAAATCAATCACTAAAGTTGAAACACTTTATCTCTATTTAATCCTTTCATGCAAGCCTGCTAACTATTTAAACATTCATCCTTAAAACATTCAATTTAATTCCCAAAATCTCTTAGTTAGAACTCTAAAGACACATTTCATCTTGATGCCTTAGACTTTCAAATCAAACAGTCAAACCCCATCATGTCATTGAAGAACTTTTTGAACATTACAAAAGAGAATACTGGAAAGACTGGGTTATTTTAGCATCTGATACATCTAAGATATATCTCAAACATTCAATAGCTGCCATTAATACCTTTTATCAATAGTCTTCTTCAGGGGAGATCTCAAATTATAATATTTTAATAGGTGAATTTGTTGCACACCTTTTAATCATTTTTGTCTTATGTACTTTCAGCTCATAACAATATTAACCTAACACACAATTTTTCTGTTCATCAGGCATAACAAAATAGCAAAATGGTGTCATCAAGCTACTCAACAGTCATCTCCAAAATATTTCCAATAGTTTTTTATCCATAGAATTCATTTGATTTCCAGGGCATGTCGGCTTACAGAGAATGAAAAAGCAGACTTTTAGCAAAATCAGCAGCAAACACAATTTCTCATTGGATATCTCAGAGGATCTATTTTTTAGTAGAAAAAAAAAAAAGACACTATAAAATGCAACAGATCACAGGCCATATGGAAAATACTTAAAAGAATTCCTTTATTCAGAAACTTTCTCCCCCTACAAATCGAAAGAAAGATGTACTATTTTCTGGATTTCGTACACCATATCCCTCAAAAGCAAAATTTGATCAGTCTCACTCCATATCTTTTGTGTCAATTATGCAATACACCAGAAACTGTGAAACATTTGTTCCAATGTTTGAAATAGAAATACCAAAGAAACAAGCTGCAGTGAACATTTGGATACAAAGCTCTGTCCTATTCCTGGATTTTTGGTCTAACTGAAGATGTGCGTTGCAAAATTTCCTTCGTGCGTTGCAACCCTTCATTTTTATTTAGTCTTGTAATCTTGTCAATTTTATTTTATGTTGTTTCTAATTAGTGTTCAAAATTTATCTTTACGATTTTATAATGTCATTATTTAGTCAATCAATGGCTTCATCTATTCATTTTTATTCTGTTTATTTTGTCTCTTTTGATTGCCAGAATTGCTGTGCATCATTTCATTTCCTCCAAATCATGTTCAAAACTCAACACAAGACCTGTCACATATGACGGATCACCATGTATTTACAAATTGAGTTTTTAGTTTTTGATTATATTTTATCATTCATCATGAGTTTACTTATATTATAGTTATATATATTGCTTAACATTTGGATGAAGTTAAGTCATAATTTAGTTTTTACATAGTAACTTCCATAAAAATTCCAAATTTAACTAAAAACAAACATAAAAGCATTGAAATATTTATGTTTCATAATTAAATTGTGTTGCAATTTTAATTATTCTACGTCAAAATATGGTTCAAAAGTAATAAAAAAATAATAAGGATAAAAACTTTCAATTAAAAAAAAGAATAAATTAAGTCAGTTAATTTTTATTCAATATATGTCACAAAATTGCACTTTAATAAAATTAGAAAAAAATTTAGTTAAAACATTTTGATTGAAATGGTTCAGATAAAAAATAAATTTACAGAATGGAAATTCAATTTAAAATTTTTTTTTTTTTTTTTAAGCATATAATCTTTTAATCTGCATTTTCAGAAATGATACTGGAAAGTTACAAATAATTGATATCCTTATAAAGAATTTTATAGGTTCTATCATAAAAAAGAATACTTTATTATCTCCCAAATTAATAAAAAACTTACTATTATAGTCATAATTAATTTATTAAAAAGGAACATATTTATAAAAGCTTAATTTAATCACTTTCTTACAAATAATTAGAAAAAAGAAAATAAGCATAGAAAGAAAGAGTAATTATGTTTTTTACTGACTACTGGAAAAAATGATATACTCACAGCCATTTGGCATTCTTTAGAAATATCGCCAACAAAATTGCACGTTTCCTGAGAAGCATGCCCCCCACAACAACTTTGAGCTAAACTTTTCCATAATCTTAATAAAACAGAAAACACTCAAATTTAATTAAAATGAAACAAAAATTTAACTATAAAAGCATTTTATTATAAAAGAATTATAAAGAATAATTTTATGAATTCAATTTTCTAATACATAATATTAAACTTTTCTCTTTTATGAGATAACGACACAACTACACTAACTTATTATTTTCCTATATGCAGAAAATGTTATTATTGCTAAAGATTTTATTTAAATTACTTAAAATTTAACTTTTAAGTTAGATTATATGATGAATTTCCAATTTAAATTAGAAAAGAATTAGTTAAACTACTTGGTAAAACAAAGAGCATATAAAATAAATATGTTTTAGAATATACAAATGTTAAATATTAAGATAATTAGATATAAATAAATACTTACTGAGGGCCAATTAAGCCATGAAAATATGCAAAAAATACTATAGCATTTGTTAAATTTGTCCCATCAAGGAATCCATTACCAATGGCAAATCCTAAGTATAAGAAGTAAGAAATATATTATTGATGGCATAAGGCAATTTTTATTGGAAAAGTTATCTTGAATGTTAAATTTACCAGAAAAATAGAAGAGTGAAGATCATTAAGAAAAGAAAGAGGACTCACCTTAAAATTTATGTTGGCTGGTCCTGTTAAAACTCTTACAGAAAGTGTAGGTATATAAATTCCACCATAGCTTTCTCCAGTTATGTAAAAATCATTTTTTTTAAATTCAGGAAATTTTTCAAAGAAGTGTTGCAATGCTACATAATTGTCATATGAAACAGAATCATCATCTGTGAAGTATTTCTTATTATCAGCATAAGAAAAACCAACACCAGCAGGAGCTTCTAAAAACAACACATTTGCCACCTGAAAAAAGGGAGGACAGGATTGCACTATTAAAAAACACAAATAAAATAATAAATATAAAAAAGACTAATATTTTTCATTAAAAATAGAGATCTTTAAAAAAGTATCGAGAAAAACCAAATGTTTGGAAAACCATAGAGGAATAACTATCAGAATATTTAATTTTAAAAATCGTTTTAAACTAGATTTTAAAATTATTTTCATATCAGAAATAGCCAAAGTTATAATTTTGAGAAACTCAAGAAAGGGAAGACGAATCATATTGGTACACTCTTTTCAAAACTATAATTTTTCAGTCTTAGTTATTTTAATTGGTTTAAAAGTTCTGTCATTTAAAGGATATGTTAAAACAAAAATTGAAAAAATTACAACTAATGTAAAAAACAGTTGATATATGTAAACGATACATTGGGATATCACTAAAATGATAATTCAGTACATTAGAATAAACATCTTTTTTATTTAAAAATACAAATATTTAACTTAAAAAATTTCAGAAATAGTATGTTAAAAAAATTGACTAACACAATGGCAAATTTACAAAATAATTTATTAAAGGAACGTTTATTAAAATAATTATTCAGAGTATTTGCAGTAATATTTAATGAACAGTATAACTAAACAAGTTTAAGCAAATTTTATTGTTATTACTAAAGTTAAAAAGGATAGTTAGTTATTAAAGATAGTATTAATATCAGAGGTCTCATTGATGGTATAAATTTAACGCAAAGTTTGTTACATCAATTTCACAGACATTTTCAATTTCTGGATAAATAACCCTTTATGTTTTGTTGTTTAGAAAGGCTGAAATAATCTTTTTCTATTTCTTCAATACAACCAATATAATGCACTGGTTTAGGCACAACAAAATTTTTATTTAAAAACCATTACTAGTATAAGATCATTGTGAATTTCATTCACTAATGAATCAAACATTTTCAGTATCAATTAATTTAATTGAATATTTGTATTTACTATTTGAATTTATTATTAACCTATGTATCAAAATATAGTTTTAATATATCTATTAAAGAGGTGGTGAACAATGAGATTAACCCCATTTTCTTATCAAATGATTATGACTAATTTTTTAAAGCATATTAAGATGTGATTTATACTAAACTGTTAATGAACACATAGAAAAATAATTAAATTTCGGATTACTACTTTTTAAATTATCTATTTATATTGACAAAAATTAATTTATAAAGTCGCATTCTTTATGGGCTGAATTAAAAACTCAAGTACAAACATGTCATATAGTGGCCAATTGCAGTGATTTTTTTTTACATTTATTTTAAAAAATTTGAGAAATTATAGCCTCTGCCCCAATATACTTCATCTTCTCTTAATGCTTACAATTATTTTAATATATTAGTTAATAAGAATAATTACATAAAAAAGAGAATGATTAAAATGTACACAATTTATTAAATAATATAAATGAAGTGAATTAATATAAAACTAGAAATCATCAGCATTATCTTAAAGAAAATTTTATATTACAAGATAAAAAATTTACCATGAAAACAATGCTTGTTAATAACATTAAAAGAAAATAACATATTAAAGAATTAATACCCTATTCCAAGAATAAGTATTATTATATAATGATTTTCCATCAGCTGACACATGAAGAGGACCAAGTTCACCTAAAAATCCTTCAAGAGAACTGCAACCAGGTCCTCCATTTAACCATAAAACAACAGGATCTGTTGATGGGGACCTCTGGCTCTCTACAAACCTAAAATAACACTCATGTTATAATCTATTGTATGACAAAAAGATTTTAAGATAAAGTTTTAATAAATAAATAATTGTTTTTATTTTTTTTATAATTGTTTTTTTTTTTTTACATATAAAAATTAATTTTAAAACAATAACTGTAAATTGTAATTAAAAATAACATACCTTTAAATTACCAGTTCACATTAAAAATCAAATAAAATGCAGCGATCAAGTAGGAAAAGTGATATCTTATTAAATCAATAAATAATAATAAAAAATGACATACAATTTTTTTCATTTAAACATTTCATATTATACATAAATAAAACAATAATTGTTTGTATCCTTTTAATTCATAGAATATATGTTAAAAACTATTAAAACTATAGAATAATATGTCTGAAAATTGAATTTGCTGACAACTATTGAGTTATGTCTCCATAGCTATTTATTGTTACAACAAATTTTAAAGTTACATGGTACTTAAGTAATTCAGTGAATTCAGAATTCAATAATTTAAATAAAATCTACCAATAAAAACAGATGTAAAAAATATTTTAACACTTAAAACCATACAAAATAGACTAGTAATAATTAAAATAGTCTATTTTTCAATCTTTATAAATTAACTCTGCTCTGTATTAAATCTCTTTTTGCTAAGTATAAAATATTTTTATTTCATCAAAATTTTTAAACACTTTATAAAATAAGAAAAATTATCGAATCTATCATATATGTCATTAACTCTATATAATTTTCAATAAAATACTACAAATACAAGGGCTGCATTATGTACCATAAATCATTGAGCTACATTTCTCTTAAAACACTTTAAGAAAGACCAAATATTATTTGGAATAAAAATAATTCTTACCAATAATGTAGATGTCTTCCTTCAGTTGCATTTAAATAACCAGAATAATGTTTATAATTCAATGGGAAATTTAAGCCTGGTAATTCTTTTACTTCATCAGGGTGTGAAGCAGATAATGCCGAGAAGACGCAACACAATATAATGCAAAATACGTGAAACATTCTAAAAAAATATATACATTATTAACATATTCATAACTATTAAAAATGCATACCATAAATGGATGAATTTAAAATTTTTACCTAATTTTATTTTGAAATAACGTAATGAAATATTAAATTATAACTGTAAAATGCATATGACCGAAACCCAATATATATTTTAAAATCGTGATACTTATCTAAGTATCAAGTTATCACGTGAAAAAACAATAGCTTTATCACACACAAGACTACATAAAAAATTCGAAATCGTCTGCTTTCAAATCTAAACAATCACATGACTTCAATATTTTACTGTTGCTATAGGTAGTAGATAAATTCTGATCTTTCGACCAACTACTAATCTAGCCATTTCAAGTAAACACTATCTCAATTCCAAGATATTTTATTCTGATTGAAGTGCTTAAATGAAAATCCAATTTAAAAAATTAACTTGAAATTTAAAGGGTTTTTTATTTTAAATGTAAAAAAGTGATATGATTTTAATACTTTAATTCTACAAATTACAAATAATAGGATCTATTTTTAATATTTTTAATTTCCTATCTAATTAAACAATACAAGGACGCTACTTAATATTTTTAAAAAGCTTTAAAACATTGGGAGTTCATGAATTATTTAAGAAAAGTAAATCTTTTTGATCCATTCTTTATCACCTAATAGTCTGTTCACCATATGCTTTACTCTATTAGTTTTAAAGTATTTCAAGAAACTATACAATGTGAGCAGTTCTGTGTTAAAATTATACACTTTTAAAAAAAAATTAGAAGTATGAGCATTTTTAAAAATAATGAGAGAATAATCAACGCAATCATACAATATTCTATCTATCGATTTGCAGAGTATAAATATTTATTTAGCTTTTGATTGGCAGTACATTGGTAATCTTGTTCTTGGTTCTTATTTACCTTTAGTTCGTGATCATCAGAAATTGCAATTGAAGAAATGACATTAAATGAATGCTTTGCATTAACATTTCTTTTTGTAATAAAGATATTTGGCCATACATTTACTAACAGTTAAATAAAAATATTCACTATAATTTATAATAAATATATATGTTTTGCAACATTTTAAGGATGATAGAATTCATAAAATATATGAATATTGTATACATTCGCTCTGCATTTTGTATTAAATTAAGCTTTTTGTAACAAAAATTATGAAAATTAACTATTAGTTATGAACTAATCGCTTTTGAGCAAAGCTACAAATATTATGGTCAGCACATTCATAATTTCTCGTTTCGGAAATATGTTATACGAATTATGCGATTTGTTTCGAAGATGCAAGAGAGCGCTTGACAGTTACATGTCGTAAGTTTTATATCTCATACTACCTTTAAACAAGTACAGTTTCCAGTAATAATTGTATTTTTTAAAGTAAGAACTATTGAAAGATTAGAATCGCTGTATGCATTAGGAGCGGATAATACATATGTGAAGAATAAAATTTTGACTTTTAATTATTTATAAAATTGAAATTTCTAAGGAATTTTATATTAGGAAGTAAATAAGATGTTCACGAACAAAAAATTTCTTAAAAATAAAAAGTAAGTAAATTATACAAGGATGTTTAATAATGAATTGAACTGCTTGTAAATAAACATTTTAATGACAACTTTTTTTTTTTTGAGTATTTTATAATAAATATATATATTGGGATAAAACTTATTTTCATGACAACATATATATTAACCTAATATATTTTTGCAATTTATAATGCAGCTGGTATTCATTAAAGTAAAAGAAATTGTTTCAATTTTTTTAGTTTAATACAGTGTGGAAATACAAGTAATTCTCAGCTGAAGATGAGATTGGATTGGCAAACATTACTGATTTTTTTTTTTTTTTAATTTCCTGTAATGGAACAAATTAATGAAGAAAATAATTGGATTTAAAGTAATATCAATGTTACTAATATGTGACAGAATAAGCATGTGGTAAAAAAAAAAAAAAAAAAATAAAGATTTGATTAATTTGTAGAATTTGCAAAGAAAAATTAAAGTGGATTTAACAATAAGTTACATATTGATTAACTAAAACTTTTTTAACAAACAAAGGGTTTCAACTATTTAAAAAAATAGCATAATTAACTTAAATAGCACCTATACAATTATTAAAATTGAATATATAAAATAAAATTTGAGTAGAACTTGAATGTTGTTATGAAATAGCATGGCATTTTCCATTGAAATAGCATGGCATTCACATGGCATTGAAATATATGGCATTCACATGGCATGGCATATATATATATATATAGGTGCATGTAAGTTATAAATAAATCATAAATGTTTCTGTAAACTTATATAATTGATTGTAATTAATTTTTAAAGCAATAAATGTCTAGTTCATGAAAATATTGAAACAGAAATCATGTTGATAAAATTAAAAACTAGGCTTTAACATGCACTATAAATTTTTGTGACGATTATAGAATCAAATACATTACTGTTTGTGGAATACTGAAATGTACACATACATACTAAAGATTTAAGCCTTTTATTACAAATTGTACAAAACAGTAAAATTGTTAATAATTTGCATGCTTTTGGACAAAAGTGAAAACTTTACTCATTGCAAAGTGAAAACTCACTAATAGAAAATTCAACCTCTTGTTATTAGTCAAATCTAATTTGTATATTGTTAAAAAATATCTGCACGATGTTTATATAACTTATAAAAAATATTCAAAAATTATTCTAATTTAATTTTAATTGCATTCCTATTCATGCCAACTTTTTCCTTTATGGAAACAAAATCTTAATTGATGCAAAAGAACTTGCTACTTGCTTGAACTTGCTTGCTTACTGTGTACATTTAACATATAAAATATATATCTATATATATTTTAATTTTACAGATTAAGAAAAGCTTTCTTATTAGCCCTCATTGTATTTGGATTTCTACTCTATGTCGGGCCATCAGTTTTCCGTTGGGTGAGGAAGAAAACTCCTATAATGATTGGTGATGTATTCATATTGATCATATTATTTTATTAAGTGTTTAGAGTTTTGTAACTTAAAATTGTATATATAACATTTTTATAAATGTGTTTTAAAATTTTTATAGAAAAGTGTTTAAATTCCACATCTCTATATGAATTTTTGTTTTATATATAAAAATAATATACTACTTGCTATTCACAATTTAAATGTGTGTCTATTATAAGTCTAATATATTACTTTTGTAGTAGAAAAAATGTTCTTAACAATTTGATTTACCCTGAAGTAGCTTTACAAAGACTAATTTTAATCTTATGTATAAATAAATGTAAATTATTTACTGAAGAATCATGATCAGCAACTATTAAATAGACTAATTTTAGATATTTAACATGTTAGAATATTGTAATGTTGACTGGAAGAAATTCTTCTCTTCAAATATAACATAAATATGAATGTTATGTTAATAATGAAATATGCAACACTCTTAAGAAGACCTGCAAGAAATGTCTTCTTACTGATATATTGTAGCAGACACATATAATCCACCATGAATATTGTTGAGTACATCCTTATTTTGAGATCAAATACTCCATGCCAAGAAAAAAAAAAAAAAATAACTAATTTACTGATTATACATTTATTATGCTTATTATATTTGTATGAATACAAAATGCATACTACTTCATTTCTTACTTAAATATTTGTCCATGTTAAAATAAACAATTGCAATTCAAAAGTACCCAATCATTATAAAGTAATATTTTCCCTTGGGTTATTAAAAATACTGTTTATAATAGAAAGGGGGAAAAAAGTTTATAAAGAAGTTTTTCTTAATTCTATGTGAAGTTTTAATTAAATTGATTTAGTTGATTAAAATTTGTTTTTTAATAATAAAATTTTTTTTTTAATAAAGTTTGATTACATAATATGCATTTATGTCTAAATAATAATTTATCCATCTATTTTGCAACAGATCCAAATATTGGTTGTATTGCTGCCAATATGAATGCATTATTACGAGAATCACAATTTTTTGATGCAAGTGTGTATCGTTCTTATGAGCCTGATGAACCTTATTTTCTTCCTTATGTTGGTAAAGTATTTTAGAATTATTATGCATAAATAAATATATAAATTTTTAATATGTTACATAAAATTAGAGATTCATTAAGTTATAGTGCTTTATAATATTTTAAAAACTATTAATTTTGTAAAAATAATTTCAGGAAATGGAAAAATTGGTGTTCCTCTTGATAACAAAGAGGAATTGTATGTTTATTATAAAAGGTATTTATCAGCCCCTATAAGCTATCATCCAATTGTTCAAGTTGATATTCCTGGTGCTAGTACTCAAGGTAAATGTCTGTGCTATATTTGTTGCATATTTATTTTAAATTATGAAATTTTTGTAGTTTATCATTTTTATTTAAACTCTATTGAATTATTTTGTGCTTATTTTAAAAGGTACATTTATAGATTATATTAATACATTATTCAAATAATTAGTAATATTATAATATTACTAACCAAATCACTAATGTAAAATATATTTTAAAGTTATTTGTAAATATATTGTTTTGAAGTCTCTTGATTGAAATATACAAACCCTTTATTAATAAAACATTTTTTTTTTTAATTTTATATATACTCATATAATTTTTGTAAAAATATTATGTTTAAACTATTATTTAAAATATACAATGTCTGTATTTAAAGAAGATTTTAAACATTATGCTATATTTATATATATATATATTATATATATATTCTTTTACAGAAGGAACAGCAGTACATTATACTAGTGGTATTGCTTACAAATTCCAGTGTTTCAATATGGTTTGTATTGGTTAAATTTTTTAATGACATTTAAAAGTTTATTCGAAAAAATAATAAAAAAAATATGTCTATTACCTAATACATTTTTGATTAAAATAATTACATTTTATCTGAAACACATACCTAACAAATTTTAGTCTTTAAATAATAAAAATGCAGTTATAAATATGTATAAAAATATCTTTTAATGTGCTTCCTATAATTTATTTGTTTTTAATTTATTCAGAGGATGAAATATTTAGAATCAATTTAATTTTTCTATAATCTACAAACATGACAAATAATTTAAAACCTATTTTTAATAACAATATATTTATATTTTTCTTTTCCCTTCCCCCCCCCCTACAGAGGAGGCACCCTGTTAGTGTGATTCATCAAGTATATGCTTACCGGCTGGCACCTTCTTTATTGATTCAACAAATTGAAATTATGAACCCATTAGTATGTTGGTAAAAACTTTATATAAAATTCACATATAACTGATAAATTGGGTGATTGTTTTAAAATTAATTTCTTATAAGAGAACATATATGTATATATAAGGATATAAAAATAAAAATTTAATTTTAAGACAAAAAAAAAAAAAGATTTAAATTGATAACTCTCAATTCTGAGATTAATTGCGCTCTTTTAACATTAATATTTTTCTTTTAAATTTAAAAACATTTCTTTAACAATAAAGTGAATTTTTTTGTCTAAATTATTATTTTTTATTACAAACCAATATCTTTTTTTTTTAAAAATACCTTTATTTGATAATACCTCTTTACATTATAATTATTTTTTTAATTGATTTAGTAACTTATATGTAGTAGAAGTTAAAATGCTGATAGTAATTTGTATCTAGTATTTATTTTCAGCTATTTCTTTTTTTTATTATTATTATTTTATTTCTAGAATGAAGATTTAACTCTCATTCTGAGACAAGAATCATCAACAAGTAGTGAAAATACACCTCTAGTCATGTATGTATATATAAGCTACAAAAGTATTTATATCATAAAATAAAGCTTCAAATATAATTATGTACTTTAGAAATTATTTTAGCAATGTCTTTTTTTTTTTTTTTTTTTTTCCCTATAATATTATCTTAATATATCTTTCTGTTAAAGAACCTTACAAACGGAAACAAGTTTGAATATAAAGTATTTTCTGAAGAAATAAAGGTTCCTGAATCATCCAAAAGTATTATGTTATCAATTGCTGCCACAAAAGTGCCAAGTACAATCACAATCCCACCTAAAAGGTTTGAAGTTAAAATTTCTCTTTTAGTCTTAAGCTATTATATATTTATGTAATAAAATATTTTAAAATTAAGATATATATACATATATATATATAAAAATCTATTTATCTCTATATATAATGTGTATATATATTAGGATCTGATTCAGAACATTTATTTATATAGATATAGTAACAATATTCACCATTACTATGTGTAAAGTGTAATATTTTTTTAATTTTATAAATTAATTATAACTTTTAGTCCTTTATATTTAATTGGAATCTTTAAATTGCTATCATTAGTGAATATTACTTATATAACTGTTGTATTTTGTTAAATCAATTATACATATTTGTCCAATTTTTATATTATTTTTTAATGATATTATTATAAGCATCCTACAAAAAGTATGAAACTGTAAAAGCTTATTTATTATAATTATTTTGTTATTTTTAATGCAGGAAATAGTTTAATTTAAGTACAGTAGCCATTCTTTAATCTGGTACGAATGGAACCACGACGAGCCAAATTACTGAGTGTCAATATAGTTTTAATGGGGATACCAAAGATAAATTTCTGTAGATAAAAATTTAAATGATTACAAAATGTATGTATTTAATGTGTTTAAATACATTCTGAATCTGTATATACAATATGTGTAAGTATCCAGCAAAAATATTTTGTCATTCTAGCAATTACAAAATTCATGCATAAGATATCAATTAAATTAATTATTCATGTATTTATAAAAAAAATTAATCTATAATGATAATTAAATTAAGTTGTGGTGAGCTACTCTAAAGCAAGAAAAAATACTCACAGGCTTGTTTTACTGTTTCTGATAGTGTGTTGTGTTCATGATCAGTTGGGATCCGTTTTCAAAAAAAATTTATGAATTATAAATTTGAGTTTTATGGCATGCTGAAATGAAAACTGATGATAGTTACGACAAACAGTGCAAAAAAATGTTAACAACTTTGTGTCACTACCTGGTGTTCAAGTTCGCCAAATGCCCAAATCTAGATATAAAATCTGAAACTGTACATCTTAATCAATGCCAGATTATAGAAAGTATCAAGTGCACGATTAAAAGAGTACTTACTGTAATTATTAAATAATGAAACTTAAATTACATATAGTTTTAAATGATGAATTAGTTTAATATGACTTTTTAAGAAAGATAATTTTGTTTATTGCATAATAAAGTATTAATTTTAACAATTAATAATTTTCTGTTAGCAAATATAACCTGCTGTAGCTCAGTTTGTTCAAATAAATTTATTATATCTTAAATAAATAAAATATAATTTGTAATTTCAAAAGAGTAAAATTAGGATTTTAATATTTCTAAAAAAAATATAAAATAGTACTCTTAAATGAATATGAGAATAAAAGTTTTTATTTAGTATTACTAAATTATTTTTAGAAATAAAATATTTATTAAAAAAAGTCCTTCATGAGTTGAAGATCTCACTTTGTCTAAGATGAGTTTAAGATCTCACTGAGTTCTTTCTTATTTCAATTTTTAGAAATTCAATTTATTCTTTTTTAATTTCTTTTCATACATGTATTCTATCTCAAAACATATTAATAAGTAATTAAAAGAAGGTAATCTTTTCTAATAATGCACTGTTATAAATTACAAATCCTTACTGGATTAAAATAATATAAAAACATTGTCCTAATGTGTTAAAATTACAATTTTTATTTAAGTAAAAATAAAATAATTAGAATTTTTAATATTTTTGGCTATGCACTGTGTATATAAAAAAACTAAATTCTATGTTATAGCTTTTAAGTTGGAAAGTTGAAATTACTTACTCTAAGGGGACAATTTTAAATAAAATATTCTATTAAACCAAAAAAATACTATAATGCCAACCAAATAGAAAGTAAAAATAATAATTCTGTAAGTAAAAATTTAAATGATTACAAAATGTATGTATGTAATGTGTTTAAATACATTCTGAATCTGTGTAAGTATCCAGCAAAATATTTCATCATTCTAGCAATTACAAAATTCATGCATAAGATATCAGTTAAATTAATTATTCTTGTATTTATAAAAATTAATCTTTAGTGATAGTTTGAATAATTTAACTTGTATATTTATAGTCCAAACTCATCAAAATATTAATTTTGATGTTCTTAATTATAGCTCAAAAAAATTAGTTGTTAGAACTGCTGTTCATTACTCTGAACCATCATCTATTCCTATATCAGAAACAACAAAACAAAAACTTGAATCACAGTCTCAAATGGTAAAGCATTTCTTTACATATTTTTTTTATAAAATTCTTTTACTAATCAGCATGCTTATAATTCATTAATTATTACAGGATCTTAGGAACGCCTTAGATACTGATCCTCTCTATTTACGCATGAAACATGTTGAGGCTTGGAAAAAAAAAAAAAATATTTAAATCATTTTCATTTTGTTGTTGTAGAATACAAACCTTACAAACAATTTTTTTCTTATTTACTAATTAATAATCTATTGCAGCTATGGCACAGTGGATTTACAATAAGTATGTCCAGAGCACAAGGGGCCTTAAATGGAGATAAAATAAATGCAACATTATATTACATGATGTCAAATTCCAGAGATTTTATATCTGAAACTGATGTAACACCTCATGAACGTTTGTCTTATCAAAAGTATTTATATGTTCCTGACAAGTGCTACAGTGGGCATCATACTTTGTAAGTTAATTAAAGATAAAAATAAGTATTCAGAAAATTGCACAAAACAAACACTTAAAGAAGCATATTTGTTGTTTTAAAATATTTAAAGAAATTCAATTAACCGCCTAAATATCAAATTTATTTCATCCAAAGATAAATCATACTTCTATGGGAAAAGCAAAATATTCTAACCCAAAAATTCAAGTTGCAAAATAAAAATAAAAAAAGTCTTATTTTCTTTTTAGAAGGAAAAAGTTGCAAGTGGAGGAAGAAAAAAAATGACCATTTTAAAATATAATACGTTTAAGATTAAACGGTATTTGAAATGTAAATGTTGTGGAGAAGTGTTCAACATCGACTCAACACTACTGTATGATTAGTGTAGCATTGTCATCCATGAAAAGAAGCCCAGATCCACATCTCTATACAGATGCACATAAGGCAAGGAAACTTCAGTTCACTGAAGACAAGTATGATAGCACCCCAAACAAGAATTCTGGCACCTTCAAAATGCCATGCCTTCTCTGTTCAGAATTGCTTACCAAACTAAATAAGTGCTCATCTGTTAAGAGCACTCCTATTGTGTCTAGTCCTTATGTTTTGGTAGCACAGAAATGGGAGTCTGTGATGAGAGGTGTTGATGGCCCACACCATACTGGTTGTTATACATATAGAACATGTTTGTGTTGCCTCCCGACCATGATTAACATGATACTGGACATCTAATAATCTATTGCATGTGCCTTGTGATTTCTCCCACTGTCTGGAGGACAATATACTAGTTATCTGAAATCCATTGTTGCTCATGGGCAAGCACTTTAAGCTTGTGAAACAATGCTGTGGCGATCCTGAATTCCTCCACCATATTTCCTACTACTTTCTTCCAAGGATGTAAACCGATAAAGTCATCCAAGTGATGTCTGTTGGATTGCCTGTTGACCATATTATATGGTGGGAGTTGACATTCTTGAAATCATTTTATACAGTGCAATAGCTCATTAAATTACTAAACAAACACCCTTCTAACACTCCTCCCCACATCATGTGCCATATATGCAAGTGTCCTTCTGTACCAGTTCCAAGTCTTATCTCCCAATTTGTCTTGATTCACAATTTTTACACACCACTGTTTTCAATGAAAAAAAAAAATTTAGTCATAGAAAATTTTTAGATTTATTCTATGCCAATTTAACAAGCGTTTTCATCTGACATATCTTTTCCCCTTTTAATATGTTTTATCAAAAAAGTTCAGATTAAAAAAAAAGTGCAACATAATCTGCTTCTTATTAATATTCATTAAATATTTTTCATCTTGGTAATGTAGCATTGTGGCATTTATAGATTATCCTGATGCATGTATGTTTTGCTTATTTTAAATATATTTTCATTAAAATTTTAATATTATTAATAATAAGAAAATATTAACTAAAAAAAACATATTAAATACTTTTATGAGTACAGCTTTGTCTAAAGAAAAACAAATTATATAACAGGAATTTTTTTTTACTAAATCCATTTTTCTAATGTAATCTTTTTTTTTTTTTTTAAGACAAGCTTCAACATTGTGGTCTGATTTGAAAACTATATCTGAAGTTAATAAAGTTGTTCATTTGTGGTTTCTTACTTTGAACAAACAAGGATGCCATCGTTTATTATTAGCTGGTAAATAAAAACACATATCTTTTCTAAAACTAAATATTTCACTACCCTAATTAATTTAACATTATTACGCTGCAGAATTTTTTAATCACTCTTACTTTTTTTGATATAGGAGCAGAAGGTGTGATGCAAGCCATGATTCTTAGCTTTGGAGGTTTTAAATTTAGTGATCATCACTTAGAGTTTGACACCGAACCTAAAGATTTGCACAGAGACTATCATTTTCGTCGTATAATCTACGGTAATTCTACACATGTCAATGTAAGTGTAGTTGTTCAACAAGATAATAAAGCTATAATTTATACAGCTTTAGATCGCAGTGATAAGGACTATTATGCTTGTGATGGAGGTTGTTTGGATCCACCAGTAAAATTAGGGTAAGTTTTTATAAAAATATTATCATAAAAACACATTCAAGTAATGTAACTGAAATGACAGAATCGGAAAACAGGGATAGGTTAGGGAATTTTCTGAAAAAGTCAGGAAAATTTGTAAAAATACCTGAAAATCGTCAACATGAGCATTTCGCGCCAAGCATGCACCCGATCGGCGATTTTGTAGCCAAACATGCTTGACGATGTGGATCGTTACTCATTTTAACGTCAACCTTGCATTTTTTTTATGAACTATCCAGTTTATAATCTCATATTTAAACATGTACTAGTGTGTCTTTTAATTGTATTATGCTTGTGCTCGGGGCTATTATTTGTACTTGTGCTGTTTGCATCAGCCAATTTAGAAAAGAAACAGAGTTTAATATTCATTGTGTTTTAAATTTAAATTTATTCCTTA
Organism: Caerostris extrusa; assembly: GCA_021605095.1. Taxonomy (NCBI): domain Eukaryota; kingdom Metazoa; phylum Arthropoda; class Arachnida; order Araneae; family Araneidae; genus Caerostris; species Caerostris extrusa. The sequence continues at coordinate 84,661 of BPLR01017963.1, read as the reverse complement.
AACCCAATTTCACAATTTGTTAGCAATTGCATTTATTAGTAATGTATTTAATTACAGATAATGAAATTATTATTTGTATATATTTTAAGTGTATTAAGCCTAAATTATTTGATCAAGTATTCAATGCATATTTAGCATATGCATTGAATGCTTACATTAATTTGTTATTTGTGTGTTTAATTAATTCTACTCTTCAATTGGGCTTCCATTATATGTGAATGTAGAGGGAAAAACAAAATTTAATAGTATTTAAATTTCATAAAAATGTTTTTGTTTTTTCATCATATTAACTAACTTGTAAAAGTATTTTTAATAGAGTATATTGTACACATACAATAATTCTGTGTAGAGAGAATACCCGAATACTAATATCATTAGTAGCCATAATTCAGGAAAATATTGAAATTTTGTCAAGGAAATTCTTTTCACAGTTTCTCTAGCCACCCTGCATAAGTTTTGTTTTTATTCTAATGAAAATTTTTTTATTGATATAGAATACAATTCAATTACATCTACAACTTCAGAAATTTGAATACAAAAAGTTTAACATTTATATATTTCTCATTTTATTTACTGTAAAATAAAATCCTTTTTTTTTTTTTTTTTTGGTAAAATTATATTTACAGTTTTAGTTTATTGGATTAGAATTTAAGATTTCATTAAAAAATGTATATGCAGAACACCACAGTGAGAAGTAATAGCATTTTTAATTGTTTCTACAAACAAATTTTGAGTCTTAAAATAAAAATTTTATTTATTATGAAAGTATGTAAATTTTGATATTCTTTTTATCTATATCTCAAAATGAAAACAACTTAGTTTTTACTTTAAAGAAATACAAACAAGTAGCAGCATTTTAAAATATAAGATTATATATTTTATTATCTTAGCATTAAAATTGCAATATAAATTTGGCATCAAGATTGATTGTATCTAAATATTTCAGATCAGAACCTGTGCAGCTGCCTGTAAAATTAACTAGTCCAATTACAGCTATATTGTATATAACTGCTGATAAACAGCACATGGAAGAATTAAAACATGCCATACATGTCGCAGAAATTGTTGAAGGTAAATTCTTATATATCTTTAATTTTTTCCATTATTTGAAATTGTTACTTTCACCAAATATTAATGAATAAAACTAAGAGAACAATATTAATTTATATTTTCAGTGAATGAGAGTAAGTTATTTTTCCTCCTAATTTATGATAAATTATTGATCTAATTATCAAAATTGTTAAACAAATTTTTCAATTTATATATACACCTAAATCTTTTAAAAGTTATGCATAATAGGAATTTATGCAATTTAAAATCTAATTAAATCAAATCTAATCTGTATTCAATGAAAATTAATTTAGTCTTGTCATTTATTATTTCAAAAAAAATATTTGGTTCTCAGAATTTAATTATAAAGGTGTAGTAACAAAAACATATTTCAAAATTTTCCACATAAATCCTTAAAAACTACACATTTTGTACACATAAGAATTTATTTATTCAGTATTAGCAAAAAGAAGCAACACATATATATGTAAATAATTAATACAGTCAAACCTGCTTTTATGCGGTCTTTTTTTTTTTTTTTGTGCAGTATATATATATATATAAAAAAAAAATCCATCAAATGCTGCATAGTATGAATTGTAATTAAAAAAACAAGCAACAGGTGGTTGTCAAAATTACATGCAAACTTTGAAAAAATCAACAAATAGCCCACATATTAGTTGCAAGGTATTGCTACATCCCAAGGTTTTGATTTGAGTATATTTTATATCTACTTATGAATTTTAAACCTATTTTTTATGCTCTCCTATCCCCCCCCATACTAAAACAGATTTAACTGTATATTTATATTACTATATATAATATTAACTTTAGTAAATTGCATTAAAAAAACTATCTCATGATTAGATTAACACAAATTTTCTTTTCTACATTCAGAATTTAAATTGTTCTCAAAACTTCATGCCTTTTAGAATGCCTTCAAGAATAACTGTATCCCACTGTTAATATACTATTATTTATACCTGTTTTCCATCAATGGTAAAAATGTTGATTTATTATGAATTCTGCATTTCCAGCTCCTCCCCATGAACACCATATCATTGCCTTACATAGGCATGGACATCAATTAGGAGGTCTACCAGCATTTTTCTGGGTTTCTATAGCATTTCTGATAGCTGTATTTCATTTGTTTTTAGCAAAATTAATATATAATGAATATTGTGGAAATCAGGAAAATCTCAAAAGTGAAGATATGTTGTGTGATTGTAAATATTTATATGTATAATAAAATTTCAAATTAAATGAGTTCTTTTTATTATTGTTGTTCTGCGTTTAAAAGAAATCTCACACAAGTTGATTTGAAATTTAAAGATCTGATCCACTACATAAATGATAATGATTGAAAAAAATCTATTGTCAATTTTATTTAATCCTGTGTGAATATACTCAATGGAACAAACAAGTCAAAAAACAGATATTAAAAAAAAAAAAAATCAGCCCTTTTTTTCTCTATAATATCTTAATTGATGTCACAAATCTTAAAATAAAATTTTATTTCAAAATACCCAATAGTTTATATTACTTTTGGGTGTCACTCAATTGCTACAAAAAAGTATTTCACTTAACACATATGTGACCTTCTAAGATTTGTAATAATAAATACGTCCATTAGTAAAAAAATTCTGTCACTAGTGTCTTTGGTTTTCATAAATATTTTAATACTAAGATCAACAAAAATAAAAAAAAAAAAAGTAAAAAAATATTTTAATAAATATTGTTCTCATTTACGATATGTACAAATAAGTATATATGGCATATTAATGTATTGATAGTTGGAAACTAAATCCTGTATACACATTAATCCTTTTGCTGTGAAATTTTAGCAATCATACGTTTTCTAAATCGTTGTGTGCGTACTTGTTGTTTCTTTCTATACTCTTCCTTTCTTGGCATGGTAAATGTAATACACTAAACAAAGTATAAAAAATTAGCATTATGATAATTATTTTTAAAATTCAAATTTATTCTAGAAAATTATTAAAATATATACTTAAATTCCTCAACAAAAATATGCTTCTGTTTATAATACAATTATTTTTTCATGTTGACTCGATTTATTAAAGTAATAATTACTTATTCAATTTTATGCTATTGTTTTATATAAAACAGCCATTTTTTATAGTCATGAAGATAATTTATTACTTATAAAATGAAGTATAAATCAATTTTAAGAGGAGATATATAAAAGAAAATTTTTTATGATGTGTGATTTGATGTACACGCCTAATGCTTAATAATAAACCTTTACAAACCTGCTCATCAAGATAATCCATCAATTTTTGAACACCAACAGATATTCCATTTTCTTTCAACTCGTGTTGAAATTCTGCCAAATTTAAGGGCTATTAAATAAATAAGTAAACATAATTTAGATTAATTCATCTTCAACCTTCCAACGTTTTATTTAATTGAAAAATATTACCGTGTAAGTTAAAACTCTTTTATAAAGGTCATCATTTGACAAAATATATTCTCTAATTTGTCCTGATTTTTCTTTTGATTCTGGTTGGCTACTGTCACTAAAATCTGATGACATTTCAAAATTATAACCATTCTCCTCTCTATAATAAAAATAAAATTTAGGATCATGGACACAATAAATCAAAGAAGATAAAAAATATTTTTAAATGCTTAATGAAAATAATCCTTTAATGCTCTATTTAAGAAAGATTTAAAAGCGAGTAAAATTTAGCACACACACACACACACATATATATATATATATTGTTTCCTTCAAAAAAGAAATAGAAGTGATGCTTAATTTTTAGATGAGACTAAAAGCTAAAAAAATAATAATAAATGAATTATTCACAATAATTGATTATATGTGAAAAGAAAATATATCACCTTGAATTACTGGATTTAGTTGGACTACTATCTGGAGAACAAATTTTATCTTTTGAAAAATGCATAGGTATTGTGCATTCTTCAACAGTTGATGAAGTACTAGGTTTAGGAATTTGCCTTTGTGCACATATATTTATTTCTTTTTAGGTCTCTTTGATGGCTGAGTTGAAATTTCATCAATTTTCTTTCTTTTTTTGGGAACGGATAAATTTTTCTTAATATTTGAGCATTTTTGTGAAAACTGCATTGGCATTTCCGAGTTTTTCTCTTCAGAATCTTTTTACTATTCCCTAAAACAAATAAGTTAAAAATAAATAGTTAATGCAGCTTTTTTTTTAAACTAAAAATTCATATATATATATATATATTACATGTAAATACATAGTAAATAAAATCTTTAAAGCACTGGTTTTTAGCGGCAGTCAATGCATAATAGCTGCCAACTTTGGGGAATGGAAATTCAGGGCACTTTTAGTATAGGGATTTTGAAAAATAAGTGTATTTACTACAAAATAACTAAATTGTAAGGAATAAAATAAAAATAAAAAAGTGCTTTGGGATGTATCAATACAAATATTAACGTTTCCCAGAGTGAAGACTATTTTAAAGACATATTTTCTGAATTAAAATTATTGATAAATAATTAAAATACATCTTTTGATTATGTAAAAATTCTTTTGCATGACACTTTTTAAACTGAGTAAGGTTTTTTTTTTTATTTAGCTATCATTGGTAAACAAAAAGTAGCAATCAATTCAAATAAAACCCATACTAATGAAGGAGTGAATTTTGGGAAGATGTTTCTTTCCATTTTGAAGTGGGAAAACAATTAACACTTTTTTTCCCCCTACTTCCACACATGAGCCATGACTCATTTCTGATACTTTTCTATTGTAACCATCATGCACCATTTCAAGGACATGATGCCAAGGTTGGAAATGAAATATTTTCACGCTTATAGATCGCTTTTTCATTTGTAATAGATTATTTTACAGTTTCATTGTTAGGCACTTTGAAACTTTCCCAATTGTTTTGTACAAAAACCTCATTTTTAATGAAATTTGGGAGATTTAAATTCAACTAGAAGAGGCTGAAATTTGGAAGAGTTGGTAGATATGGTAATGGAATAATTTAATGGCTCATAAACTCGTGAAAAATATGTTTATTATTACTATTTCCACTGATTCATTATTAAATCTAGCATTTCTTTTCTAAAAAGTAAACAGTAGTTTAGTTATATATAGCATCAATTTACAGATTCGGATTATTTCTATATTATACATAAATTGCTGCATCAAAGAAGATAAAAACGCAGGCATCATTACTTACACAGTAGCAAACACTACTACATTTAATCCTACTGTGTACAATTGATGATTTGGCTACCCGGGTAATCTATCTAAAACATATATATTTAATAGAACTGATTTGAATCTACATTTTATTTCATATATTTAAAAGAAACTTGAAATATAACCTTACTACAGAAAGGAGTCATCAGAACAAAACAATAATTTTTTAAACCCTAGAAAATTTTTAAACCCTATAGAAGAAAGTATATATAGAGAGAGTTAAAGTTTGAGAAGAAATATTTACAAGGATGAGTTTCATCATATATATGAGAGAGAACTGCAACAGCTTTTTTCCTAGGCAATGCTCTCACTCCAACTTTTCTCAAAGCTTCTTTTAACTGTGGAGTCACCATATTTTTATAATCTGGCAGTGGAGTAATAGGTGAATCAGAAATTTTAAATTTTGAATGAAAGTCATTTGATGAAGATAAAGTAGTACCTAAAAATAGATACATAGAATAATTTTTTAATTATACATATTTATTAATTTTTTAAATTAATATATGAAAGACTAATAAAGTTTTTTTCCAATTTTCTTAATAAAACAATAGCTTGTATAATTACACTAAAATATCATGATCTACTAAGAAAAAAATATTGTATTTAATTAAAAAATTAGCCTCAAATCATATTTAAGTTAGATTTTTAATTGAGATAGTATTGTTACCAAAGATTCTACGCTATAGAAACTGTATCTTAAAGTATGGTGATTTATATAATTTTATAATAAACATTTACTTGAAACAAACTACTTTAGAGAAAACTGCAAAATGTTGCCATTTTTATTTTCTATTAATACAGTTGTCTGCAATTATTAAAAAGCAAAGTAAAATAATTTTTAGATCAATTTTAGTAACAGTCTATTTAAAAGACAGTATTTTTAAATACAACAATTTTTTTTTTTTTAAATTTTTCTTTTAAAAAGGTGTATAAAGAAATGATAGAATATTTATCACCTAAAAAGATTTTAAAATCAAATTCAACAAACTAAACTGAAGTAATTTTAAAAGAAAATTAGTCGACCTTGTCGCTTTTTCTTTTGTGATATATCATGATTTTGGGTTATGCAATCACACAATGTAACTATTACAAACCAACAATCACATTTATAAAAATAAATTGCACATTTTTTTTCAAAGAAAGAAATTAATAAGTACTTTTTTTAGGTTTATCTTCATCATTTGAATCTTTGCTGGTTTTTCTTTTCAAAAATCTTTGGGGTTGCCAACTCGAACACACAGAATTTTTCAGTGATTTGGACTTTTCTCAGCATTTTTAAATCTTGTGGATGTTTATTTGTTTGAAAAGTCCATGGAGTGTCAGGAGATGATAATACCACACCTTCAAAAGTTTTCTGCAATATTAGAATATTTAATATGATGCATAATTTATCTAATAGAGAAGTTTTATGAACGAAAAATCTTAAGAAATAAAAAATGTTGACATTCAAGAGATCAAACTTTTTCACTTTTAATACAAAATTACATAAGTGGAGAACTTATTTATATATTATTGAAATTGAAATAAATATGACTATTTAATAAAAAATAAATAAAATATAAAGAAAAATCTGAATTTGAAATCTGAGGAAATGAACTTACTGATGGAATTGTATGTTTTGGACCTTGAATACGTTCCCAGAGTGGTCGATCATCCATACATTCATCATTTATGAAAACATCATCTTCAATAATTATTTCCTTTTCTACATTTACAGATTGTAGTTTTTGGGTTACATATATGTTATCACTAGAATTAGAACTACAATCAACTAAATCCACAAAATTATTTTTATTTTATTTTCTATAAACTTTGTATCAGTTTTAATAGGTAAATGTTGGTTCTTTGTAATTTTTCACACTGAGTAAAATCTAATTTATTTGACTTATAAATGGTTTCTAAATAATTCTTTTCTGATAATGTTAAATGTGCAGTTTCATCTTCATTTAGATCAGAATCAGAATTGCAGTCAATAACTATTGGTAGATCAACTCTTTCTTTGACAGATATATTACAATTAGAGCTGTTTTTAAAACTATTTAACAAATCATTGGATTCAGAAACTGAATTTCGTTTAAAATAATCTACTGCCTCATCTATGTTAGAATTAAATTCTTCTGTATAAATATTTTTAAGATTTTTAGAAGAACAGTTATTATTTACAGTTTCTAAATCATCATCAGAGTCACAAACAAGAATTTCTGGTGATGACATAACATTCATTTCATATGCATTATTATTTATCGTTAATAAACTGGTTTCAAGATTTCTTTCATGCTGGTGTTATAATGATACTTTTTTTAAATCTTTTCAGATGAATATATATTAGAGCCAATCTTAAATTCTTTATCATAAGATGTCGGAACATCTGGAGATGCAGGTTGATTTTTTGATAAGGAGATTTGTGAAAATTGATCTCTCTGTTTCATTTTGGGTTGCATTTTTATTATTAAAAAGTATTTCGGCTTGAGCATTTGGTGTATTACAGCAGTTATAAATCATAGAATGAAGGTGATTGCACTTGTAGAAGCTTTACAAGGAGAAATTTTTCTTGAGAAAAAGTACCTTACTTTGCATTTATCTTCCAAATCTTTAAAAAGAATTGAAGAATAGTGACTGGTTATTTCTTCATTATCAAAACAAACTTCATTAAAATTTTTGATAATAGTTTTTCATTCTTTGAATTTGGCAGATAATCACATTTCTTCTCTGAAGATCTTGAACTTTCAGAAAATGATTTAGTTGAATTTGTTGGTGAATACATATTATTTTGATAAATATTTGCCATTTGCAAAATGAGATGTTGTATTGGAAGAAATGCATTCATTTAATATTCTTTTAGGTGTAATTTTGCTAACTGTATGCAAAGGTAGATGATTTCTGCAAGATGAAGGAGAAACAACATGTTCATGTAATTTTCTTGGTGAACTGCAACCCAGCATATTTTTCTTTGGTGTGTGAAATGCATTTGAGACACAATTTTATTGGTTTCATTAAATGTATCAAATGAAGTTTGGAGATCTGAAGATTTATTTGTTTTCAAAATTTTACATGAATCATTGGAAGAATTGCTGTCTGCACTACAAATTTCGAATTCATTTCAAATACATAATTATTTTTATTACAAGAAACATTGTTTTCTTCACAATAAAAATATCATTATCCTCAAACTTAGTCACAGGCTGAATATTTTCAGGAATATTTAATTCTTTGTTGTATTTAATTTTGGAATACATATTAAATCAGTGATTGAAATTACATCATTTAAATTAGGACTGATTAAATGGTTATTCTGAGTTGATATATTTTTATCTGCAAAATACCCATTATTTGTACTTTGGGACAGTTTTACATCAGCATTTTCAGTAGTAATATCAGTATTTTCAACAAATTTGTGCTCTTGTTCTTCAGTTGACATAGCAACTTCATTGATTTCTAAAATACATAAATAAAAATTGAAATTTAATCAAAAATGTCAATACTTCAAAAATAATAACATATTGTAATAAGAAATTTACTTCTTTTTTACATCATAATAAACTATTGATTTATTGCATAAAAAGTCATAAATATTTAATATCTTTTACCAAATAGATATATAATCTTTTAAAAATGAAACAACTGCATTTACTTCAAAGTATTTTTTTTTTTTTTTATTTCTTACTATGATTTAATATGTTGCATAATTTTTCAATTCTTTATTTAATTAAATGCTTGTACTATTTTATTAGCAATTTCTGAAAAAAAGTGCAATTTCTTCAACAGCTTCTTTGTTACTTTAAATATTTTAATTTCCTTTACTTCCTTTAATATCCTTTCCTTCCTAAATACTTTAATTTTAATTTACTTATTTTTTTTAATTTCCATTTATATGCTCATGAAAAAAAAAGTCAGCAAAATTTTATGTGTAATGCTTTAAAAAAAAAATTTTTTTTTTTTTAAGTCTTCTTTATGCATTTTTGCTGCTTTGAATATTATTAATTTGCAAATAACTTGAAGAATAAAATGTAAACATACAAAAATTGCATTTTAAAAACAAAAGACAAAAAGAAATATTTTTCATAAAGGTAAGAAAAATCTTGATTCTTGTATTCAAATTTGATTATCATTTTATAAATAAAAAAAAATACATAAATTTAAATAAAGATTTACTTACATAAGTTACAACTTTAAATATTTTTGTATTAAAGCAATTAGAGAGAGCGACTGATAAAATAGAATACTTTCAGTATGTTAAATTATTTTTAGTGACAGAAAAAAATGATTATCTAATTAACTAGTTGCATGAAACAAAGGAATTTTTATCATTAAAACTAAGTTTCATTTATTAATCTTACTATTTAATTTTTATTTATTTTTTTCTACCTATATTTGAAATCTCTGCACTTCTCATTGAATTATTAGCTTCATTTTCATTGACATCTTCAATAGTCAACATTTCCAAAGTTTCACTACTACTATTCAATATGTTCAGTAAGTCATGTACTTCATACCTAAAATTAAATAGACATATATCTTATATGGATTTTAATTTAGATAAATAATTGTCTAAAAAAGTATAACATTTATTTAAAAAATAATTAAAATTAAAATTTAAATAACAAAATTTTATAAATACTATTTAGGAAAACAATTTTAATTACTGAAATAATCAATATGTAAACACACTAAAAACTTTACTTTTTAGCTAATTGATGAAGTTCATCAATAATGTCTTCTTTCCACTCTGTTGAACCAGTATAAATAAAATTCAAAAATGCAGTGCAGCATCAAAAGATATATTCTCCCAATGTATAATGTGTTTTTCAAAGGTAGTAGATTCATCAAATGTCTAAAATAAAATATTAATTAATTGATTGACTATTAATCTTACAGAAAAGAACAAAAATAAATTGTTTATGCCATGTTATTTCACACAAAATATACCAACTCTTTTAAAAACTGGACACCTTAAAGCCAAAAGCAATTTGTGAGCAGGAATAACAATTCCACTAGCAGTATGTATATCAATATCACTCATCCAGGAATTACCAATTAGAGATTGAAGTGAACTGATTAAAGATGGTGATTGGCTATTATTGGGCAAAGTAGAATTCTCCTAAAATAAACAATTGAAATTATTAACAAATAATTATTAACATGGTCATAATAATCATGCAGGCTATATCAAAATCATTCTTTTTAGCTAATTTTTAACAAAAGTATTTTGTTATACAAAATTATTCTCAATTTCATTGCCTTAAAGTTTTAATTTTTTTCATGTAACTTATTACACAACTGAATACAAAGTAATAGCATTAGGATATTCATATCATATCATATCATTGATATTCATATATTTTAATTTCATACAATTTTTAAACATATTAATAGTCTTATATTATTTTTACATATAATTATTACACACTTATAATACTTAATTATTACATTACAGTAGTAATTTTACATGGTTACTTACTTATTTATAATATTACATTACAGTATATGTTTTGCACTTTTTAAATAAAAAAAAAGGGGGTGTTGCTTGCAAAAATTCAAAAATTCAAAGGTATGAAGGAGAAACCATCCATGGTAAATGGCCAAATTAAAATTGCATTACTGAAATGTGATTAAATGAAGTTTTATAACATTAATTGAAAGTAGAAAATTCTAGAGAAAAAAAATGGCAAAAGATTTTTTTGTTCACAAAAACTTTTAATTTCTTTTTATTAAGATTTATGATTATTTTTAATATCAAAAATAAAAGTCAAATTTTTAAATAATCATCAATAAATTTTAACTTTTTATTTATGAATATTTTTGTCTTAAACATAAATTAATCTACAGAAGGTAAAAATAATATTCTATTAGTAATTTGATAGATAAAACAATGCTCTTGGTTTCAAATGGCCATTTTATAATTAAAAAATCAACTAAAATTATCTAGGTTATTTTAGTTGATTTTTTGATTATAAAATGGGCAACTTTTTACACCAGACTTTTTTTTTCTTCCATTAATTACACCAGACTTGTTCTTCATCTTCCAGTTTGAATGATATAAATAAGATGTAATTTTATTACATAATTGTTATGCTACATTAGAACTTACGTTACTTTTGTCAGCATCATTAAATGTGTAATCACATGGAAGCTGAGTAAAAATGCGGTGTCCAGCTATTTGTGAGAGATTACATAACTTGCTGCCAACTTCAATGTCTGATGGGCAAATCCAATCTAATAATTGCTCCAGATAATACATGCTTTTATCTTCAGCTTTACCACTTAAATCCCACAAAAAAAGCAGCCTATAAAATAATAAATTTTTAATGAAAATTATCACATATTTTAAAAACACAATCCAAATACAAACATAAAAGTTATAAAATTAACAGTAATTAAAATTTAAAAAAATATTCAATAATTTAGTGATCATTATTAAATTAAAAATTTTATTACTTCAATTTAAAATTATTAAATCCTTCCAGTCAGTAAAAAGGCACCTTTAATAATTAACATTTAGATCTTCACATAAGTGGTATTGTTAGAAATAGCCAAAGGGGGTGGTGGTACTTATGGTGTAATGCAGTTGATTCACACAATTAATTAACATGGTTAAATAACCCTGAACTCAAATTTTTTTCTATTATGAAGCACATTTTTAGAGCAATCGATTTAGCATGTAAAAAATGGTATATCCAGCCATTTTTCTGGCAAAATTTCAACATCTTTTAAAAATTAAATGATTGTAATATTGCATTAGGGCCCATATAAAATATTACAATCATTTCATTCATAGCTTGAATAATATGTTACTGTCTTCTTGTTATGATTACTAAGAAAAGAGCAAGAAAAACTTTTTGATTTAATTGAAAAATGTTTGTAAACAATAAATATAATTGAAATTGTTTATTTAAATAATAATAACACATTTTTATTGTTATCATACCATTTACAGTCAATAAAATCTTTGATGGCAAACTCCTATGCTTTTGAAACTGACCTATAAAATTGCCTTATTTTTTGTAAGCATCTTAAATTTTCTAAATGGCATCAAAAAGATAACAATGAAGATCATTATTCGTTTTTAAATGGACTAAATTAACTAATAAGCTTTGATTCAAAGCAGCTCTACTAAGTGTTGCTTTTTTTTTTTTTTTTTTTAACTTATATAGGAATACATCAGAAAACAAAACAGGCAAAATTTTCTTTTTTGCTAATTGATGAAAGTGAAAGAACTTTTTGCATGATTATGGTTCAATAAAAACTTATGAGAACATTGGCCAAATGTTTTTTCAAACTTTTTAAGAAGAAATTGAAAAAAGATTAATTATTTATAATTTATATTTTTTTAGTAAGATAATTTGCAATTTTTATTTAAAAATAATTAAAATATGAAAAATGCGTAAGTGGAATTAATAAAGAAAGTTAAACAGAATTAAAATGAAAGAATTTGAGAGTTATGAAGCAGTATTTTATGAATAGATTCTTATTTGTGCAATAGCAATGCAGATATTTTATTTTTTATTCAAATATTTTTACCAATACTCATGAAGTAGATAGTTTTGAACTTATGATGTTTCCGGTTTTCATTTAATATTTTAACAATTTATTTTGATATTTTAGTTTTAATTTATGTATTTATTTATTTAATGTTAAATCAACTTTCATATTATATCGAATTTTTCCCCCATTTTTCTGATTTTATTTAATTTTTATAATAACATTTAAATTGAAAAATAAAAGTTTTTTTTTTTTCTTTTTAAATTTTAGAATGCTTGACAGCATAAGTTTACATTTGAAACCTTTTTTAATTCGAATTTTGTATGTTTTTCTCAACAGAATCTGTTTAAAATTTATTATTTTTACAGGTTCAGGAATCCAAATTCACCTTTTGCAAATCAAATTGTACATATACATGTTTACAAAGAACATTACATACATGTCTAAATATGGATTTCTCTATGAGTAATGATGTATAGATATAGATGCATACTTAAATATACATGTTAATCTGTATTTTTTTCAATGACCATGATTACATATCCACCCTCAGAAACAAATATATATTTACTTATGTATGTATGCAAATGCATTTATGTATGTGCTCATCTATTGGTTTGTTGACATATGGGAATAAACTTTTATATGTTTAAGCTTGTATATGTATATGTATGTATCTGTCTATTTATACACTGAAGTGACAAAAGTCATGGGATAGCAATATGCAAATTTTCAGATGGTAGTAGCATCGCGTAGAACAGGTATAAATGCGCAGTGCTTTCATTTCTATTCAAGTTATTCATGTGAAGAGATTTTGAGGTGATGATGACCGCACGACGGGAATTAAGACTTTGAACGCGGAATGTTAGTTGGAGCTAGACGCATGGGTCATGCCATTTCGAAATCGTTAGGGAATTCAACATTCCCAGATCCACTGTGTCAAGAGTGTGCCGAGAGTATGAAATTTCAGACATAACATCCCACCATGGACAGCGCAGTGGTCGACCGCCTGCACTTAACGACCGAGACCGGCGACGTCTGCAAAGAGTCGTAAATTCTAACAGACAGGCAACACTGCGTCAAATAACCGCAGAAATCAATGTGGGACGTACAAGGGACTTGTCTGTTAGAACTGTGCGGAGAAATTTGGCTTTCTTGGGCTATTCCAGCAGAAGACCGACTCGAGTGCCTTTACTGACAGAACGACATCGCTTACAGCGATTCTCGTGGGCACGTGAGCATATCGGTTGGTCCCTAGATGAATGGAAAACCGTGGTCTGGTCCGATGAGTCACGATTTCAGTTGGTAAGAGCTGATGGTAGGGTTCGAGTGTGGCGCAGACCCCACGAAGCCATGGACCCAAACCGTCAGCAAGGCACTGTTCAAGCTGGTGGTGGCTCCGTAATGGTGTGGGCTGTTTTTCATGGCATGGACTTGGTCCTCTGGTGCGACTGGACCGAACATTGACTGGAAATGCTTATGTTCAGCTACTTGGAGATCACTTGCAGCCATTCATGGACTTCATGTACCCAAACAGCGATGGGATTTTTATGGATGACAATGCGCCATGCCACCGGGCCACAACTTTTCGCGATTGGTTTGAAGAACATTCTGGACAATTCCAACGAATGATCTGGCCACCTAGATCGCCCGACATGAATCCGATCGAGCATTTATGGGACATCATCGAGAGGTCTGTTCGTGCCCAAAATCCTGCACTTTCAACGCTTTCACAATTATGGACGTCTATCGAGACAGCATGGCTCAATATTCCTGCAGAAGACTTCCAACGACTTGTTGAGTCCATGCCACGTCGAGTTGCTGCACTTCGCCGGGCAAAAGGAGGGCCAACACGATATTAAGAGGTATCCCATGACTTTTGTCACTTCAGTGTATGTGTATCTATCAGATAGATAGATACATATATACTAAGCAAATGTATAAATATATGATTGATGATTGCTTGTATGAGTGGGTGTATATTTGAACATATGTATATTTATTTATAAATATACATTCATGTAGGTTTGTGCTTATTTATGTGTGTATATATGTATGTGTACATGGGTTTACATACATATTTACTCATTTAAGAATGTATGTATAAATTAGTGTGTGTTATTTTATGTGAATATGTATATGTACAACTGCATGCATGTATAATTATACTCATGATCAGTGTTTGTGCACATGTAAATATATTCTTTAACATATATGCATCTATGTTTTTGTGTGTACATATAAATGCACATATATGGCCCTGCATTGTATGTCTATCTGTGAATGTATACCTTTGTCATGATTGGTGAGTTCTTGTATGTGCATTTGTTTGTATGTATGTGTGTGTGTGCACTTACGTATGTATAAAATGTGTACATGTGCACAGGTTTATATGTATATATATAGATACACATATACATGAATATGCACACACAAACCCATGTAGAAACAAGGATAGAGGCACATAAGCATGGATATATGTGAACAAGCACTGAAAGCAGTAAATGGTATAATGTATATATAATATATATATTTATTATTAGCTACACAATCTTCTGTAATGACTTATAAATAGTTTCAAAAACTGAATTTAAATATTTTATAAAATATTAACATACATTAGAATTTTGTCAAATTTTATTAATTGTAATATACTATTGAAAACTTCTGGAGATATGCATTATTTCATTTTTAAATACTAACCACATTTAATATTTTATAAATATATTTTATTATTTTACCTGTTGATTTATTTTACTTTTTAATAATTCAATTATTTTTTATTGCAAAAATCTTAAATTGAATTACAGTGCAATTTCTGAAATGGAAGCAAGTTACTAATTAAAAACAAGATAATTTATAGTGTTAAAGCAATAATTATTTGAAGTAATAAAATTTGGGACACATTTCTTTTGAATTAGAAATAAAAAGAATTTTTACATATTGTAATTCAGAGGATATTTTGAAGTTGTGTATTGCAATATTTTCTAACATCAATAAAAATTATAATCTCAATATAAAACATATATTTAAAAATGATTTGGTTATTTTTTATAAAAATTATCCTCAATCGATTGAAATACAATACACATAATTGCATATTAAATAAGGAAAAGGTTAAATGTCTATTTGTATTTCATAGACTTACTTAAAATCTATCATTAAAAAGGAATTTTTTATTCACCCTTTTTTCTGTTAAGTTATGTTTAATCAAAAGTCGGAAGAAACTTCTAAAAATGGTTCTTAGTTAATTTATCACTTATTACATTCTTATGGCAATAACAGAATGTTAATGTGAGACATTACATAAGTTATCACATAGGCCATTAAATTTTCTTGCCCCTAAAAGCTATGCCTGCAACACTACAATTCTGATTCTTTATGCCTGCTAGCTGTGCATTCGATCATGTGATAAGATAATTTATAAATTTGCATGTACAATTTAAACACACACACATATATACAAGACAAAAACAATAGAAAAAATGCACACAAAATAATTTTAGAAAAAAATGGGCAAGTAATGTTTAAGAAAACAGCCAATCCATGTCAATGCTTGCAAACATCCTCTTGCAATAGATCTTATTAGAAAATGAGGAGATTCAATGGCTATTGTGCAACATGTATATATATGCACCTCACAACGATTGTCTGATATGATAAAAGTTTAATAATTTTTCTTTTCATATTGACATGCAAATTTTCATCAGTTTCCCCTGAAAATTTCCTGGAAGGAAATATCCTCTAAATATTATCTATGGACATATGGACAGGCTGCTAATACATGCATAAGTGCAATAAAATGCCTGTTGATGAGTAGCCAGAAAAAATGCTTAGATGGCACTGAGCCAAAATTATTTATCATATGCTGAGTTTTTTTTTTTTTTTTTTTTTTTTTTTAATCTTTCTTTTCTTTTCATTACAACTTTAAATAGCTCAGCAGTTTTAAAAATCATTTTAATATTTAAAAAAACATTTATTACTTTCTAATATTAGTGCAATCAAATTTACATTAAATCAAAGACCAACACAGTTCTAATTAAAGATAAACGATATTCCAACATATTAAGTAAAGCAAATAATTATTTACTTTTTTTTTTTAAAAATTTATTTAAAGCATAAAATATGCACATTAAAAATAGTTTTAATTTTTTAAAATTTTATTCATTAATATTTTACGAAGTCAAATTATGATAATTTTTCCTTTCAAAGAAATATAGAAAAAAATTGGTTTTTTTTAAAAAGTATTTTTAAATAAAAAAATCTGATTAAATGCATTAAAAATTTAATCAAGAACTTAAATCAAATGAATTAAATTATTTTCTTGTAAGCTTTCTGAATTAGCAAACGCGACATTAAAGTAATCTTGTTTGTGCAAAATCAGATCTATAATATTTATTTTTTTAAATTTAGAAAAGGTAATTTAAATTTAGAAACGATTCTCGAGTATATCAAAATTTTCATAATAATTTCAAAAAATTTATATTTTAAAAGCTGACGATATTAGAAAACCAACAGCATTAAAATTTAGTATTTTATAATTCATTTTTTTTTTTCATAACAGTATCTAAAATTTAATGTTTTCAAAAATAACCCTAAAATACGATTAAAATTATATTATATAATTTTGGAAGAAAAAAATTTATTTCAACTGGGATAAAATATATATATTTATTTATTAAAATGCAAGATACTGTTCATTAAGCGAAAATTTCATTTAACATTGGAAAAATCAATTTTTGAAATCCTACATCTCTATAATTTTTAATCAGATCTCTACAAAAAAAAAAGTATACACCAATTTCATTAGGCTGAATCGATTATGTTACAAATCTCATATCCTGTAATGGAAAAATTTGGTGTTAATGGATAATTAATTTTGAGTCATTTTCAATGATACCACTTATAAGAAGATCATAAAAATTATTAAATGTGCCCCACCCTCTTTTTTTTATTTTGCTGGCTGTACACTGTTACATTACGGAGTGTGGCGTACCTGTTACGGAGTTCCTAGGTGGTTTTAAGAACCACAATACCTCCACATCTTAAATTAATTAAAAAATTTGCATAAAATATATTTGCTTAAATTATAGAATATTAATAAATAAAAATAGAACATTTAAAATTTAGGAAAAACATCTCTTGCTTGAGAACAATTAAAGCAAGAGATCGGAAAAGCTAAAACTATAGGTACAATTATGAGTCCGTTGACGATGGCCAAAAAAAAAAAAAGATTTAAGATAAAAGTTAAAATTAAAAATTTTAAAGTTAAAAAGAAAAATAAAGGGATTATGATAACATAGCATAAAACATACAAAAATATATCAGCAGTTGATGTTTGGCTGGCTCGCCGACAAATGGCGCCATCAGTCCTTTGATGTAACAATTTTAAAAACCCAGCCGAAGCTGGGAAAATACATTTTTATTTCATTAAACATATAGATGAATAGTAGGCGTAGGGTGAAAGAGAGCAGTTTAAAATAATTAATATTAAAATTATTAAATTAACAGTGAGACATTAAGTTAAAACAAAATAAATTAGTTTTGAAGTTAAAAGTTAATCGGTATACTAAGCTTGACAAAAGGTAAACAAAGTTAAAATATTTTTAAGAAAGGCAATTAAAATAATTAAGAGTGAGCAAACCATTAGAAATTAAAAGTTATTAATAAAAGCAGATGATCCATTAAAAATTTACAAACAAAAATTTAAAATTACAATTAAGAGTCAGATAGCCATGTTTTAAGTTAAGTTGCACATTGTAGCAAAATTAAAATTTAAATGCCAAACGTTGCAGCTCAGATTCGCTTGAAGTGATCGGAGTGACTAGACAACAGCCACAGCAGTAGAATCGGCGGTTGTAGGATAAAATCCACAACGCCTTTTCAATGCCGGGAAAGATTCCCATTGCTGATCATAGATAGCTCTGGGTCTCTTCCTGGTGCTAGCCACACCTGGATGGTATACAGGTATTTGCCTGATCGCTTCGTTACGGATCTGAGGGCATTTTGAATGAAAAGATTTAGAAATTTTGAAAATATAGTCCATAATGGGTTCTATATTCAGATCTCTGTGGAGTTGCTTCCTTCTAACAAACCACGGGGCGTTGACTATCATAGCTACCTGTTTATTTTGAAAAACTTGGAGCTTCTTAAGATTTACAATGGAGGAGGATGCCCAAATAGGACATCCATATAAGAGAATTGGTCGAAGGATAGACTTATAGAGTAGAACCTTGTGTCTGATCGCTAGCCTGCTCTTTCGAGAAATTAGGCTCTTTTAGCTTAATGCTAGCAGTAGTTGCTTTAGCAACTACTTTAGCAAAGTGGGTGTTAAAGGTTAATTTAGAGTCAAAAACTAACCCCAGGTACTTGTACTCAGTAACCCAGGGGACTGGTTGGCCGAAAAGGGTGACATTTAAAAGAGAACCAATGTTCTTTTTACGTGTAAACAGGAGGTACGCACTCTTGGTAGGATTTACTTTTATCTTCCAGATGGTCAACCAACTTTCCAAGCGAGGAATATAGTTATTTAACAGAGCAACGACGGAGTTTGGTGTTTTGTGCAGAACTCTGGTTGAGGGATGTTTACAGAACTCTGACTTCGTTCACAGAGATTAGAAACAATCTGGGACCGAGCAGTGAACCCTGTGGTACCCCGCTCCTGATTGGATGATCGCTTGAAATGGTCCCTCCCACTCGCACTCTGAAATTACGCAAAGTGAGATGCGAGTGAATAATTTTAATAAACTGAGGCGAAAATTCAAGTCGCATGAGCTTGAGTAATAAGCCATTCTGCCAAATTTTATCAAAGGCTTTGGCTACGTCCAGAAATAATATTCCTGTTATTTTACGATTGACAAAGCCATCATGGATCAGCTCGTTAACACGTAAGAGCTGGTGAGAAGAGCTAAGTTGAGTTCTGAACCCAAATTGCTCAGGAATGAGGATGTTATGGTTCGTGCAGTGCTGATCCAGGCGTTTAAGAATCGTATATTCGAATATTTTACTCACTCCACTAAGTAGTGAGATTGGACGGTAATTTTGGGGGTAGGCCCTATTGCTATAAGGTTTTGGAATAGGAATTACTACGGCAGTTTTCCAGCTCTGAGGGAAAATAACACTTATCGATTAAGAAATTAATCAGATAAGTGATCAGTATCACATAGGTATAAGGAAGTGACTTGAGCATGCGATTACTAATGCGATCAATACCAGGAGACTTATTGGGTTTAATCTTCCTAATGAATTCACAGACTTCCGCTGGACTGACCTTACTGATATCATTTACGTGTGGTTGTTGTAGGAAGTCTGCTACTGTGGTGTTAGTACGACTGAAGAAACTAGGATCTTCAACGTCGTGGTTAGTTTCAAACTGATGTTGTAGGCTATCAGCTAAAAGCTCGGCTTTCTCCTCAGGTGCGTAAGCAGAAGATCCGTCGGAGCGTATAAGTGGTGGTATGTTGGTAAATGGTTTACGCAACAAAGACGTTCGTCTAAATAGTGTTGTTTGAGGCGTCATGGCCTCTATGGTGTGTTCCCATCGTTGCTGAGAGAATTTCTTGGTCATGATTCTAACAACCGCCATCTGTCTGTAATAATCGGCTCTGGCGTTTGGATCCCTAGACTCCTGCCAGAACCGACGTAGTGCATTTTTATACTTAATTACATTTTTAATCTCGCTTGGAAACCTTACAGGTGGAGGTTTAAATTTTGGTTTTGATGATTCCCAAAGAGCTCCTTGCAGTGAAAGTTCTAGGTCTGCAATGAGGCGATCGGCGTCAGCGGGTTCGCTTAAAAGGAAAGGTGGGAGGGGCTTAGTGCTTAGCACATAGCTGAAGTCCTCCCAATTGGTCAAAAAAGCTGGTCCGACCTTTCAGTGATTCTACGCTGGTTTCAAAGGTAAACAAAACCGGGCAGGTGATCTGAATCTAGTTCGTTAATCACCTCGACTTCACAATTAAAAGGTATAAATTTAAAAATGCCAAAATCAAAGACATTTCCCGCGCGGTTATTAGCAAATATCAAAACGAGTTGGTCTGGCGGGGGGGGCAACGACTTTCAATCCTCTTTGGGATTTCAGATACCTTGTTCAATTTAAATCCATTTTGGTTTGAACGTCCGAAATTCCAACTAGAGTGGAAAGCGTTCAGGTCGCCAGCTAAGATCACTTTAGGTCCAGATTTCAGTATCCTGTCAATGTCCTTCACCGGGTATCCACCTGGGTTTCTGAGGTGCGACGTAAGTCGAAGCGATGATGATGGGGGAAAATCATTAAGATTAATTTGAATCATGGCTACCTCGGCGCAATTAAGGCGCAGAGCAGGTAGTTCATGGTGCCTGATACTACTTTTAACATAAATGCAGGTGCCTCCGCTTACATTAGAATTTTGGTTGATTCTATCAAAACAAAATCGATAATTTGCGATCAGTGAGGTCTCTCCAGGTCTTAATTTAGTTTCCTGGACCAAAAGAACATCAAGGTTATACTCGTAGGTGAATTCTCTTACCTCATTGATTTTGGAGCGCAATCCATTTGCATTCCAGGTGGCAATCCTGAGAAGTTCCAAATTGGCGTTGAACATTAATATGGGGTGCTCTCTTCACGATATTCACATAGCGTTTGAAGATCAAACACGCCCTGGTGTGGGAATCTGTTTCTCCACGTAATTGGGGCAGGACATCACGGAATGCTTGAGCAAGCACAGGACCATCCATGCCTTGTTGTATGTACTTCATTAACTGCCCGATTAACATCGAGCAGTCATAATCTTCAGCTTGGTGGTGGGGGAGGAGCGGGAGCCGTCCTGCTGGCGTGGCTGACGCGTGCCGGTGGAGCAGGTCCGTAGTTGTCAGGGTTGCGGGTACTGTGGGGGTCTCTGAGCATTGCTGGGACACGTGCTGGTTGGGGTTGCTGACGGATGCCGGCGGTCATACTTGCATATAAAATCGCGGGTCACCGGTCTGGGCGCTGGTCTTGATGTTGGAGGCAGTGGCTTATTTTTCTTTAGTTGCTTGCTTGTTCTGGCCAGGGCATCTGGGACAGCCCCTCCAGTTTGCGGGATGGTCCCCACCACAGTTTATGCATCATGGGAGGGAGGTTGTTCATTAGTGAGCTGGCATTGTTCCGCCTTGTGAGGGCCCGCACAACGGACACATCTCGGTGGTAAGCGGCATACTTCCGAAGAATGGAAGTAGCCCTGACAGTTCCAGCATTGGCTGGGGCCGGGGCGTCCTCTGCATGCTTCAATGCATACTTGAGTGCTGAGAAGTTCTGTGACCTGGTAGATTCCGCTCGTTCGTTGGTTTTTCTGCAGCTGAGCATAAAACAAAGGCATGGGTTCCTTTGTTTTGAATTTCGATAGACGGGCGATCTTGACGATCGTGAACCCTTCCTCTGTTAATTCGGCGGGATATCCTGGATATTAGTTGACGCTGGAAGGCCCCCTGATTACGACCTTGATGTGCCATTCCTCTTTAAGAGAGTAGCTTTTGTAATCCAGGCCCTTCTCGTTCATGAACCTGGTCAGTTTCCTGAAGTCGTCGTCGTTACCGACTGTGATCTTCGAATCTGCCGGTGTATTTACTTTGTAACATAGGGACCTGGGTTTTTAAGATGTTTAATACGAGTTCCAGTCAATCATTGGCTGAAAGTAGATAGGTGGAGGCTTTACATCATAGACGACGTTTTCCTCCTGTAGTTCTGGGATGGAGTTAATGTTCCCTACGGCTGCGTATGAGTTCCTGAGGGGTATGGTGGTGTCAGCTGAAGTCTGCGGTTGCCTGCAGGTGAGATCCTTCGCAGGAGCCTGGAAGCCATCTCCGTCAGTAGGGCGCTTTTGTTTTCTGAGATCGTTTATGTTCCGAGTAATTGCTGCTATTAACGGGTCAACAATGGGCAATGTAGGAGCAGTTGGTGTCGCCAGCATATCCCTGGCGTATTATGCCCTTTGGCATCGATCCTCGATTTCTTGAATTTAGGGGATTTGGAATAACGATATTCCATGTTCGAACTTGATACCATCTAATAGTTTATAAAGTTCTGCCATTTCGGCGTGAAGAGCTGTTGTGGTTTGCTCGTCATTTTTCGTTTTAGCTATCGTGATAGCCGTCTGGTTCAGCTTTGTTTTATAAGTTGAAGCTTTTCTCAGCATATGCTGGTTAATTAGGACGAACTCGTCCGTAATCTCCCTAATAGGGGTGGCAGGTGTGGGAGCGTCATGGTCCATTTCATTATTATTAGGACTATTGCAGGGCTTTCAGGGGAAAGCATCAGATTTATTGGAGGTGGATCTTCCGATAATCCAGAAGATGTTTGACTCGTAATGAATTCAGGTAATGAAAATTTTAAATAAAAATTATTTAAACAGAAGCTAATAATAGTACGAAGGAACGCAAGGTTTGCAGAAACGCAAAAACAAAAATCAAAATTTTCAGTTTGATTCGGGAGTGGGTCGAAAAGACGTCCGAGAATGAGAATGCAAACTGAGAATGACTGTTACATTACATATGTTGTAAAGTTTAAAAGCATACATTTCTACTATGATAGCACACATGTAAAATTTCTTTTATAATATAGAATTATTGATGCAAATGTCAGAAGTAAAATATTTCATTTATTTAAATTTTTAAAATAAACAAATATCACACCTTTTGTTGACTTGCATCTTGGTTAACTTCTTCTGTTTTAGCTTTAGACTATTATAAACAAAAAACAAAAAAAAAAAAAAAAAAAAATTAGAAATTTTTCAATAGATTTCATAATTATTTTTCATATATATGCACTGACGTGACAAAAGTCATGGGATAGCAATATGCAAATTTTCAGATGGCAGTAGCCTCGCGTAGAACAGGTATAAATGCGCAGTGCTTTCATTTCTATTCAAGTTATTCATGTGAAGAGGTTTTGACGTGATGATGACCGCACGACGGGAATTAACAGACTTTGAACGCGGAATGTTAGTTGGAGCTAGACGCATGGGTTATGCCATTTCGGAAATCGTTAGGGAATTCAACATTCCCAGATCCACTGTGTCAAGAGTGCGCCGAGAGTATGAAATTTCAGGCATTACATCCCACCATGGACAGTGCAGTGGTCGACCGCCTGCACTTCACGACCGAGACCGGCGACGTCTGCAAAAAGTCGTAAATTCTAACAGACAAGCAACACTGCGTCAAATAACCGCAGAAATCAATGGGACGTACAAGGGACTTGTCTGTTAGAACTGTGCAGAGAAATTTGGCTTTCTTGGGCTATTCCAGCAGAAGACCGACTCGAGTGCCTTTACTGACAGAACGACATCGCTTGCAGCGACTCTCGTGGGCACGTGAGCATATCGGTTGGTCCCTAGATGAATGGAAAACCGTGGCCTGGTCCGATGAGTCACGATTTCAGTTGGTAAGAGCTGATGGTAGGGTTCGAGTGTGGCGCAGACCCCACGAAGCCATGGATCCAAACTGTCAGCAAGGCACTGTTCAAGCTGGTGGTGGCTCTGTAATGGTGTGGGCTGTTTTTTCATGGCATGGACTTGGTCCTCTGGTGCGACTGGACCGAACATTGACTGGAAATGCTTATGTTCAGCTACTTGGAGATCACTTGCAGCCATTCATGGACTTCATGTACCCAAACAGCGATGGGATTTTTATGGATGACAATGCGCCATGTCACCGGGCCACAACTGTTCGCGATTGGTTTGAAGAACCTTCTGGACAATTCCAACGAATGATCTGGCCACCTAGATCGCCCGATATGAATCCCATCGAGCATTTATGGGACATCATCGAGAGGTCTGTTTGTGCCCAAAATCCTGCACCATCAACACTTTCACAATTATGGACGTCTATCGAGACAGCATGGCTCAATATTCCTGCAGAAGACTTCCAACGACTTGTTGAGTCCATGCCACGTCGAGTTGCTGCACTTCGCCGGGCGAAAGGAGGGCCGACACGATATTAAGAGGTATCCCATGACTTTTGTCACTTCAGTGTATATAAAGCATTAAAAATCTAATTTTTTACAACAAAAACTTATTTTAGATAAATTAATAAATCAAATTTTTATTTGAATATTTTATAATAATTTTTCATGAATATATCAAATTTAAAAAAATTCTCAACTTTCTATTAGCTCAACTAGAATTAAAGGGGGAAAAAAACATTTAAAATGATCATTTACAGCAATATAAATATTTTCAAATGGTATATAAGTACATAATATTAATTAAAAAGAAATAAAATAAGTCTTAAATTGAATATTTTTTGAAATAATATAATAGTTCCATGTAATGAGAAAAAAAAAAAAAGTCATAAAAGAGGCTTAAGTTGTCCTAAGAGATATGTAAACATGTCTTATTTATAAATAAAATTAATATTTTTATAGCAAAACTCCATGCTTATTTCTCTTGATTAGAACAAATGATTTTAAATACCATTATTATTTATAATATGAATTAATTTTGAAATTATGTTTCATTTTGTTCTTTAAATATAATATGAAGTAAAAATAAAATATCTAAGAAAATAAAGGTCAATATATTAAAAACTATCTACTGTTGATGCTATGATAGCATTCACTTTCTCCATTATTATTTTTTGTCTTTCTTCTTCAGTTCTAAGTAATAGGAAAGGTGTAGATCTCCTGTTAAAAAATTATAAAGAAAATTAGTAGAAATACAGTATCAATATTTCAAAAGTAAATACAATTAAATAGCTAAAAAAGAATTAAAATACTTGTCAAATTGTAAAAAATTTTAATGTTAATTATTATTATGTCATTTCTCTATTTCCATTTCTCTTTCCTCTGATATAACTTATAATTAATTATACATAGTTTAACTTTTTTTTTTTAAATAATTGTTAAAAATAAATTGTTTTACAGATAATTAGTATGAACATATTCATATTTTAGAATTACAATACAAATTATCAGCCTGACTGAAGTTGAAACTAATCAGTTATTATTAAACACATGTTTATTTTTTTTTTTTCCATCAATCTAATATTAAAAACATAAAGTCTTAAGTATAAAGCATCACATTAAAAAAAATAATAATTGCTGTAGGTGTTATACAGTTGTTTAAGTTTTCAAGTAAAACTTCAGAAAATAATACAGAATACTGTGAATTTCCAATAATAAAATCCCAATCAGGGATGTAATAGTATTTACATCCCTGATCTGTTAGTTACAAACAATTCGGTAGCTATGTTTTAAAAATAGTAATCATTATTTATCACAATGAATAAAAAAAACACAGATAAGTATATTTTTATTTGTACTGATAAATGTAATTTAATTTTCAAGAAGTAATTAAAAATAATAAATAAGCAAAAAGTTATATTTTGGAGAAAAATCAATATTTTCATACAAAAATAAATTGTATTGTTAATAATATGAAACTTTTCAGAAAATGGGATTAATACTTACAACTTTGCCTTCTTTGAAACAGCTTTACCGGGGTTTTGAAATTCTAAAGGAGTTTGTAAACATGCAATTGTCTTAATATCTCCATTATCAGTTTGTAAAACATTTGAGTGTGTTTGATTTTCATTTTGTTTCAAAGACAATGATAAAGCTTTAGCCAACTGTATATCAGATTCCATAGCACTACAGAAATAAATGCATTCATGCACTAATACGTAAATATAATCAATGAAAATATTACCGTAGTATTTTCAAGCAATTAATCAAATTACACAGTAAATATCAAGTATTCAAAAATGTAAAGAATTATTTAATTATGGGTAATTATAAAATATTTTTTCTTATAGATTAAAAAAACCTATTTCAATTACAAAAGTAAACAAAAATATCACATACAATGAATTATTAATTTAAAATTTCTGTTGGCACTAATTAAAGAATTATGTTTGGTATTTAGTGAGACTGTGTTTGATACCTCATATAAGCAGAAAAAAAGGGGTAACACTTTAAAAGAGTTTTAATTTTATTTGATATTTTTCAGTGGATACAATTGGTTCAAATATAAGAAAACCTTTTTTGTTTTTAACAACAAATGTATCTTCTTACTTTCTTCCTTTTCTTTGAAATGATGGAGCCAATCAATACAATGCAAAAAATTCAAAGTCACAGAGAAGAGTTTTCATTCACTTGGATAACTTACATGATGCCCTGATTATCTGCAGAGATTCCATACTTTTTTGTTCTACATTTTTCAATTTATTAAAAGCAAAGATCTTTCAACTCCAGGCCATTTGCTGTGTATTTGCTTAAAATATTTCCCATAACTTCTTTTTTTTTTTTTTCATTGCATTCAGGTTAGTATAAAGAATAAATAAAAAATATCATTTTTAAGATTAATAAATACTCAATCTTTAAATGAATAAAAAATTATGAATATGATATTTTTATTATAAATTTAATTTTAGGTTATAATAATTGAAATCTTTAAATATTCTAAAACAGATAACATATTGTTGTTGATCTTAAGTTATGTAGTTAAAATATTTCCACATAATTATATAATTGTTTAATATCATTAATTGTATAAATACTTTAACATAGTATTTTTAGAAAAAAAAATTATACAAACATTTTACCAAATTTTATTAAAAGTCTTTGTTCGGTTTTGAAAACTTTTTACATAATTAAAATAAATTACCTTTTAGGTTTAACAACAAACTTTTTTTGCTGTGGGCTTCTTAGGCTGCTTTGGTGGTCTGTAAATAAAAATAAATTCTTTTTTTTTTTTTTTTTATTCTTATTTCAAATACACATATTATTATTTTTATACTATAAATATAAAAAAAATTTCCATTTATTTTTAACATTAGTAATATATTCTTCCATTCATTTATCTTATATAATAAATTATAAATCCTTCAAATATTAAGTACTTTTTTAAAATTTATATATTTTAAACAATTAGAAAGTTACTTTTAAATGTTTGAAGTTATTATTATTAAATATCAAAACAGTTAAAAATTAGTTTACAACGCCCCCTCCCCATTGAATTAATTGCTTTAAGACCTCTCAGATATTCAACTGTCTACAACACTTTTATTTTCCTGTCCAGGATCTTTCTTAGTAACAATCAAAATATGCTTAGAAAATAATTTTATTCTTTTACTCTACTTTTTTATAAAAAAAGATCAATTTAAAATCTAACTATATTGTTTAAGCTCAATGTAAGGTTAATAAAGATTTTTTTCTGAAAAACATCACTAAGAAATAGTTTTATGTAAATCACTTTTTATAATTGCATAATTATATTTTATATGCAATATAAATAATAAGCAGGAAAAAATTATAAAGGTGTTATTTTATTCATAAAAACTAAATTTTGCATTTATTTTCATAATTCTTACTTTATGTTTAAAGGCAGTCCTAATGCCCTTCGCTCTAAAACATGTCTTTCTTGAAGTTGGAGTGCTTGAATTACACTCTGAGTACCGAGTCCCCGAGATTTTCCGCATTTTTTATATGAATACATCGTAGCTGTAACAATAATAATTATTTATAATAATTTTATGCAATCTCTGTATGGATTTTTTAAATAAAAATGTAACAAAAATCAAAAGATTTCAGAATATATACAAAGTAGATGAATTTAAATTTAATATGAAAATATATATACAGGTTTGGCAATCCAAATTCACCTCTTTGCAAACCAAATTTAACTTTTTAAAATCAAATTAGCCTTTTCGAAAACCAAATTAACCTTTTGAAAAGTAAATAAACCATTTTTAAAATTTGAATTTTACTCATTAGTTTGTATTTGTATATCTGCTTATAAAGACATACATGCATATGTATGCCTAAATATTTATTTCATCTCTAGTAGTGATATACTGGTATGCGTAAAGATGTATGCTTAACTATTCATACATTAAACTGATTTTTTTTTTTCAGTAAGCATGATTATGTCTGCACCATCGGTGACAAGCTCATATTTACTTATTTATATATGTATGTGTTATATATATATGTGCATGGACAAATGCCTACGAGTGTTTAAATGTAGATGTTTGTTGACATATATCTACATTATATGCATGTTAACGCATGCAGGTAATTATTTATGTATGTGTGTATATACAGAGTGATTATAAAAAAAAAACTTTTTCAATATATGAGCTGCTAGCTATCATATCATTCACAGAAACTGGACAAAATTTTGTTTTTAAAGAATTTTTGAGGTATGCGTTCAAGAATCATATGAAAAATAACAGTTATATAGCTTAACAGTTTTTATATTGTTATGCTGACAAAATTTCGGAAATTTCAAATGGCAACAATTTTTTAATTGGAATGTGATCTCTGTTGCAAAAATATATATATATATATTTTTAACGGTATCTATAGCGTGAAAATTGCTGGTGCTAGAAAAAAAGTGAAAACAACCAATAATAATAGAGAAGCAACAGAATGCAAAACATTTTAATGTGTTTCCCAAATTTTCTACATGAACTTCATTCACACATTACATTTGCATGTGGCATGTGGATAGCATTAAAGCACATATCATGGCAGGAAGAATTTGTTGAACCTGATATCTACCCATATCTTTCGTTTGTGGATTAAATGCATACACTTTTAGATTTCAGATATCACCACAACCAAAAATCCTTTGGAGTTCTTGATGGCTATAGAAATGGTGGTAGATAATTCTGTTGCTTCTCTGTAATTATTGGTTGTTGTTTTCCTATTTCTTCTTAGTCTGTCTAGCAATGGTGATTTTAGTGCTTCAGGTACCATTCCAATGCTATTTATGGTTTTTTAATATGGAAATCACATTCCAATAAAAAGAAAATAAGTATAGCCATTTGAAATTTTGAGATTTTATCACTATAATCTTAACTGCTAGTTTAATTCTGGTTTTTCATATCATTCTCAGCAGCATATTTCAAAATACCTTAAAACAAAATTTTATTCACTTTTTGTGAATGGAATAATAGCTAGCTGGCTCATATATCAAGAAAGTTTTTTATAATCACCCTGTATATGTATATATAACCTCCCGTTTTCAACGCTTTCTCTGCCTTCTTTGAACTGTTTGTACCACTTGCAAACATTTCTTTCCGATATAGTTTGCTCACCGAATGCCTTCTGTAACATTCTATTTCTTTTTCTGCACACAAATTTTATTTTATTACACAAATAAAATTTAATGCAAGTTCTTTGCTCAATTAATTCAGGCATTTCAAAAATTGTCAAAATCACTTTTAGCATCTCCCAAAGCCAAGCACTAATGAATTTTTTTGCACTATTCGAAAACTAATGAATATTCTGACGTGAAATTTCACACAGATGCCAAGAACAGTGCCAACAAACTAAAAAGAAAAAAAAAGTTGAAATTCCATATGCCCAGGAAATTTAAATTGAAAATTAGTTTTACTTTTTGGGCTCAGTAGTCTGTATCCGTGAGAGGTATGTGATTAAGTGTATATGTACACATATGTTTGTATGTGAATCTTCATGTTTATATATGAACAAGTGTATGTATGTGCATGTTAATATGTAACATTTATATGTGCATGTGTATATCTGTATGTACAAATACAAAATAAATATATAAGCTTATACATATATTTTTTCTCGTATACATAAATACACATTCATACCTACAATTACACATACCTAAATACATATCTGCCTTTACACGAATACAACATAAACATATACAATACATGCACATGAACACAGAAATAAATAAATGCACACACATATACATATTCATGCACATACCCACATCATATATGCCCACATACAAAATCATATATGTGAACAGTACATATGCCTGAACATAAATGCATGCATACACTGAAGGATATGTATAAATGTGCAAATACATATAAATACTATATAAGCTCAAACTTACATGAATGTATACTCAAACATATATTCATGTATTTCAATATAACAACATACTCATAATTATATTCACATATCTATAAACTGATGCATAAATACACATACTTGGATGCTGGTATATGGAAAACAAGCACACGCTTGTTACTGGGGTGCATATAGAAAAATAATACCGATTAACATATTAACTAAGCATACATCTTTGCTCCTACATCACGACTTATAAAAAAAGCATATTTAGACTTACACGCATATACATGTTTATAAACGTACATATATACAAGTAGTAACATATAATTATAAGCAAATTTTAAAAAGGATTAATTTGCTCTGGAAAAAAAGATTAGTTTTATTTCTAAAAAGGTGAATTTGGATTGCCAAACCTGTAAAAACCGAAAATTTTAAAATACTGAAATTAATACTGTAATGAACAGTAATATTTTTGTATAATGATAAAAATAAGTACATATTTGTACAGCACATTCCTTGCATATTTCAATTTAATGAATTGAATACTGTAAAATCCTGAAAATTTATATAAATGTTTAAGAAACTACTAACAAATAACACTTACAAAATTTTAAGATAAAATATATTATGTTACAGAAATAATCTTTTTAATGAATTTATTATCAGTAAAATTACATATATACACTGAATTTATATATATATATATATATTTATTAAATAGCAAACAAAAACTATACAGTATAAAAGTAATATTTATAGAAAGATAATTTAAAATTTTGAATTCTTCTATAAGATTATCATCAAAGATTTTCTAATTTATTGCTTGTATTTTAAGAAGTTGTAAAAATTCTTAAAACTTTAAATTCATCGTATACATTGTATAAAACAAATTTTAAAACTATTGTTTAAAATATAGTTGAAAAATCATATTCTTGATTATTTAGAATATATGTGAAAACTCTAAAAGAATTTTTTTATATTTATAACAAGAAAGAATAAGTAATGTCTAAGAATAAACTGAAGAGTTATAGAGAGAATAATAGTATTAGTGTAAGTGGTACCTCAGGGGGTAGAGAAATTTTTAAAGCACAATGGACATTCCAGTATGAACGTATTAGCAGAATTTCCTTGTTCTGAAGCAGATGATTGGCCATCTATGCATCTAAAATGATTTAAATTATGTATATTAATGAACAAAAAAAAATCAAATAAGCTTTCTTAGCCTACATTTATAGTATAACTACAAAACAAGTAAATAATATTATTACAAGAAAATTACTGTAAGAAAATTATTGTGTTACTAATAATTACTGTATTATTGTTCATAGTATTGTATATATGCACATTAAATATTTTGATCAAATTGCCTGGTTTTGTTAATAAATACAATCATCTTAAAATTATATCTATCTGTATATATATATCGCATTAAAACAAAAAAAAATCACTTACTGATTTACATGAACAGAACGTTCATTTAGATTAAATTGAGTTAAATCCTTTTGACAGACAATGCACGTAAGTATTTCTTTTTCATGCTTTTTCTTTAATTTTAATTTCTTCTCTATTTGAGATTC
Organism: Caerostris extrusa; assembly: GCA_021605095.1. Taxonomy (NCBI): domain Eukaryota; kingdom Metazoa; phylum Arthropoda; class Arachnida; order Araneae; family Araneidae; genus Caerostris; species Caerostris extrusa. The sequence goes on along the minus strand of BPLR01017963.1, from coordinate 52,541 downwards.
TTGAAAATCATCAAGGGATTCATCTAACGGACTTTTGTCGACAGATACTTGACTTGTGCTTTGTGTTATAATTTGAGAACATGAAATGTTTTCTTGAGATGCCACATCAATTTGCTTTTCATTGCATACATTTATATTTTTTTGACACAAACCAGTAATATCAGAAGGATGCATGCTTTAAAGCCAAAGGTACTTTTGAAATTTTGGTAAACACCTTTTAAAATGAAGAGAACAAAATATACATTAACTTTAAAAGAACATTTTTTTCTTCTTTAAAGCTATTTTCATTAAGATGCAAGATAACTTTACCTGTAAAGTAAAAAAATAGTTTTTTTACAGAAAATTTAAATTACTTAAATATATATTTAGTTTTAGAAAATTAGAAACAATTTTTTGTATATATATTTTATTAAAAGAGGAATGAAAAAAAAACCACAAATTTAGACTATTTTTCTAACATGATAAAATTGTATAAAAAATATAATTAATAGCTTCCTTTTTAATTGATAAAATGACGTAAGTAAATGTAAACTCCTTGACAAACTTTTAAAATTCAAGCCATATATTTATATAGATAAATTTATCTTTCCGTTCTTTTATACCTACAAAATCTCTCAATCAATTTTCTCACAATTAGAGATTGTTCTCTTGATTTCTCAAAATTATAAGAATTAGTCAAAATAAGATAATTCATAGTTATAAAATTAGAAAAATGTTTAAAACCCAGAAATCTTGTTTGTAAATTAGTAGAATTGTCATGTATGTATATAGATCTATAAAAAATCAAATTTGAAAATTGCAGCAACTTATTACTGAAAATTTTCTCTATAGATTTTGTTTCTTAATAGTAAACAAAAAGTATTTTCCATACACTTCCTGCAACTTCAAATATTTTTATGTATCTACTATACGTCAAAACCTGTACAAGAAATATTAACTGCTTCTTTTAAATAATTGCTATATTTAAAGTTAAACAAAATTAAGAACACAACATTTTTTTTTTAACAGAATAAAAAATAGCATGTAAGAAATTTAAATGCAACAATACAAAATATTTATTGATTTACTTGGTTCTTTCTATTTTTCCATTTTGATCAGTGATAAATGTTTCTATAATATTTTGAAATCATGATTACAAAATTTTACAATTTAAAAATTCTGATGTTTTGAAAGGTATAGAAAAACATTCAGTTTAAAATTTTTATTTACAAATATAATCCTCTAATAGAGAAGTTTTGATAATGCTATTAAGAAATTTAAATTAATAAAAAAAATTAAAGTAGAAAATATTTAATTGGTATAAAACAAAATTATTTACTGATTTTTTTCTTTTCTTTGTGGTTTTTAAATGCCTATTTATTAAAAATATATATCCATCTTTAATATTTTACAATGTAAAATTTGGAATATCTTTTTTTTAAAAAATTGCATTGAAAGGAAAAAATAAAAGATTTAAAAATATGAAAATAATTTCACTTTTGCAGAATTAGATTTTTTAATTAAAAAAGAAAAGGGAGTAACTTAAAATGATTTGGTGAAATGTAATTTTTTATCTTCATCAATATTTCACTAAATTCATAAACTTTCAAATTTAGGAAAATAAAATTTTAAATCTATACTTCTTTCATAAACAATCAAAACAATGTTATAAATTTGAAGTGCGGTTGACTGTTAACTTGGCTTGAATTTGAGATTTATGCTCGCGATTGGTTGCTTTTACTTCGAATTCAAGAAACAGTAAAATAATAATAATCATGAAATACGAACTCGTAATTCACACAATCACAATTATATATTATATTTTCTCTCATTTTCCAAATGAAAAAAAAACTGAATATCCCCCCAAAAAAAAAAATTGAAGCCCAGAGCTAATGAACAAGGGTTCGTCTAGCTCAAACAAAAATGAATCATTCAAGATAATTTGGCATACATTCACTTCTTCTGATTCGAGACGCATTTGTATGGTTCACTGCTCGCACCCATACAATGGCGCCATTTTTAATAACTATTGCTGTTCTGGTTCTTATTACAGCTAAAATAAATGCTCTTTAAATCGAACTTACAAAGCACGTAAGTTCTAAAATCTTCTTAATGATCCACCTTCCAAAAAATATTTGCAATAAGATACAGAGCAAATTTCGATATAGAATCTATATTTTTGCATAAAATTGATGGCTGATAAATTACAGACCATTGATACCTTCTAACGGTTCTACCTGGAATGTAATAAATCAGTTGAAAAATAAAAAGCAGAAAGTTGCTAATCTGACATCACTCAACTCCTCCTTGGCAACTAATGATGAAGGTAAAGGAGAAATTCTCGCCAGCAGCCTTCAAGATTTCTAAATTAACAATCTATCTAATCCAGTCACTAATATTACTGTATAACTATCAACAAGCTTCGCTCGCAAATTAAACCAAATGAGGTTATTCACTCAAAGGTATCAATTATTTATGAATACATTTATAAGCTAAAGATAAAAAAAAAAAAAGCTATTGGTGTCAATATACTAATTAACAATATGTTGAACATTTTTTCCTTCAAATATCATTAGACTTGCTAAACTAATTTATGCATCCTTAAACTCTGTCACTTTTCTTATTTCTGGAAAAAAACATTATATTGTAATTTTAAAACCAGAAAGTGGTCTTTCTAGCCAGACTATTTATCAATCTATCTATCTCTCTCTTTTTCTACAATTACTAAAATTCTCTGAATCTCTTGTTTTCAAAAAGATTAAATCGCACCTCTCTAATAATTCCATCATGATTCCATAACAGTTTAGTTTACTCAAAAGCTTTCTACCAACAGCCTCCACATGCTATATCCTTTTATCTAGAGACATTCACGTCTCTTTCTAGAAAATAAATTAATTGTTAATATACACTATATGCATCGCATTATAACTTAAACTTGTTCAGTTTAAGGTCCTGCTGCAGAGTGCTACAGTAATTTTGAAAACAAACTCCTCCTTGTTATTACCAACTCTCCTTCGTTAGAAATGATGACATTCGTCGTTCTCTTGGCCTCTCAAATATTCAAAACTTCATGCTCAAACTTTTATAATACTCTTAATTATATTCCAAATTCTGAAATCCGAAACTTGACGTTATATAATTTTTCTCTTCCTTCCAATGCTAAGCATTCGAGTGCGTTTTTGCATGATTTGTAACCTCACTAAACGACTTAGCTCAGTGGGCAGAGCTCCAAACTTATAACCATCATGTTGCAACTTTCAACATCGATTCTGTATTATGAATGGCATCATTTCTAACAGCAGTTAACCTTTACATCCTTTTTAGTATATTTTTTTTAAAATGTTAGCTACATATTTATAGCTATTATAGCTTACTTCTAAAACATTTTCTTCCTTTAAAAAATTTTTCCTACACTGATTCATTATCGTCTTACTTCCCTCTTTATTGTATCATGTATGAACCTTTTGCTACTTTTTACAACTATCTCTTATATTCTCCGCAACTTACCCAACTATAGGAATGGAGTTTAAGGCCACTGCAAGGCCTAGGTATTCCGATAACCCTGAAGGACTGGCTGACTGTTCTGCTTCCCTTCTCTTTATGAAACATCATCAATTAAAATTTGTGACGTATGATCTAAGTAATATAAAAGTGAGATTCAGACATAAGAAAGCACAAGAGATATATGAATTAAAGAAAGAAAGATAAATTTATTTTGTCTTCTAAAGAAAATATGTGAAATATAATTTAATTTCTCTAAATGAATATAACATCTGAACATCAATAATGGTTATTTGCTGTATAAAAGGTAATATTTATACTACTAACTAGAAAATATATGCACAAAATTTTAATTAAGTAAGTTATAAGTTTTATTGCAGACATTGCGTAGGCTAATTTATCGCCATTAACGACACAATAAATCCATTTAAGGCATGCTATTATGCTTAAAAAGAGGTTCGTTTGGCGATATCATAAGATGCTTGGAAACTCCTTAGATCGCATAGATGCTTGACTCTCTAATATCCTAGTGGTTATATGTTTCCGTTTAAAGAAATAGTTCTCTGAAGGATGCTATTGAGAATATTAAACTTTTCACCATGTTTGAATATTTTTTTTTTTTTATTAAATTTTTTTTTTTTTTTTTACTATTTCCATACGCAATTTGTAATCTCAAAAAAGTTGCACAAAATAATTTATCAATTTCAGTCAATATATCTCTTATACGATTCTCGTATAACCTTGACTCTCATATATAATTATCGTAAGCAACTAACCTTTTTTTAATATATTTTAATCACAATTTTTTAACACTTTTGTTTGATTTATTTCCATTATGCTTTTCATTTATTCTATAACATTTTCTTATTATTAAAAATTCTAAATATTCTGCTAGTGTTTCAATAAATATTTGTAGTTTATTTAAATCTAGAATTTTTAATGAACTGATGGAAACTATATCTCATTTATCAAAAATAAGTGCTCATTATGACAATGTATCATTGTTGTATGTATGTCCATGCTCACTCTGTTTTCTTTCCTTTTTTTTTTTTTACTGCATGACTTCAATTGACAAACTTATTATAAAATAAAAAAATAATAAACAGAAATATTTCTTTTTTTCAATAACAAAATTTAGTGAGAAAATACACTGCTCAAAACAACCAAAAGATATTGTGAGTTCGGTATGAAATAACCATATAATCGAAACTTTTTTAAACAAAAATGGAATAGAAGAGGTTAAAAAGGAAAATTATGACATTTACAAAGTAGGAAATATACAAATTTTTTTTTTTTTTTTTTTTTTTTTGAGAGAACGAAAACTATGCATTTTATATAAGGAGTGAAAATCGACCTGCAGCATTCCTTGTATAGAGGGAGATAAAAACAGTTGGCACGTATTGAATGCTTTGGAATAGGGACTACGATATCTTAGCAAGATGACTTAGCTGAATTGATAGCTTGGAGTTCCATCGGTCATTTAGAGGCGGGTCAAATGCAATTCGTTGTAACTATAGCACTAGGAGTTTCTGAAAGTGTCATTTCCAGACTGTAGAATCGATTTCTGGAAACTGAAAATGTTCGCCGAATATCGGGGCAAGGTCGTACGCTTGCGATGCAAAATGAGTATCGGTATTTAACACTTACGTCCAGAAGAACCGCACTTTGAAAACTACTTTCTTGCAACAGCATCTCCAGAGGTTACTGTACCAGAGTTTCGACTCCACCATGTGAATAGTTTGTACATTCGCAGACCTATGGTTTGTGTTTCGCTGACACAGGAGCCCAATGCTGCCTGCAGAATGTGGACACAGGAGAATCTTTGAAAGATGTATGCTCTCCACAGACGGGTCCAACTTTAGTGTACATCCTAACAATAGGAGGATAACGGAAAGAGAAATTAGAACACTGAATTCTCCTGCATTTGTGCCGGAATTTGCCGGAAATTGTCCGATTTGGCGGAGGCGGAGTGATGGTCTGGGCCGATATTTCTATCAATGGCTGCAACGATCTGCACATTATCAGGAATGGAGCATTAACGGGTCAACAATGTAGGAATGATTCCTCAGACCTATTGCCATCCTTTACACTACAGCAATCGGGGAGGAATTCATTCTCATGGATGATAACGCCAGCTGCTCGTGCTCAGCTTGTCGTGACCAGATTGTGGACAATTTACTTTTCGACAAAGAATCCTTCTTCGAATGAATTGGCCAGCATATTCTCCTAACATGAACCCAGTAAAACAGGTTTGAAATATTCTGGGTTTCTAGACGCTTATCATCCCCCTTCCTCCGAAATAATGTAGCAGTTTGAAAGCTGTCTCCTACAGGAGTGTGGCGCAGCATGGCTAAATCTGTCCCCAAACCAACCTACCAACCTACAGGAGTGGGAGAGAATATTCCCTCCTTGATAAAATCATTGATTTTATTCAACATAGGTGTGCGATGTTGCTTTCAATCAGAAGAAATTATAACCCTTATTGAAACTTATTTGTATCCGAGAAATCACATTTTTTTTTGTTTATAAGTATATGTATGCACGAATTTACGAATTTTCACGAATTTAGTATGCACAGATGTATGCTCGAATTTTGCATTTTATGTTTGCCGATAGAGTATTCGTCAATAAAATTAAATTATTCCTTGTTCGTTACTTTTTTTTTTTTTCTCTCGTATCTTACAATACCTATAATCATTTATGAGCCACCAAAAAATTTCCTCATCTGTTTTTATACCCAAAATCATAATATCCCTTAATTGTTTTGAGCTTTTATGTTACTTTTATTTCAATGCAAAAATCATTTTTCTTATATAAATATTCCATTTTTAAATTAAATTCTTTTGATTCGGTACATATAATAAAGGTACGCGTGATTAGTTCCTGCGTTCAGCTTTAATCCGCAACCCACCCCAGCAACACCATGGGAGTTATATAATGGGGTAGTACTCCGTCCCTCTACAGTGAAGAAGGTCTCGAATTGCTTAAGTTTGGTCTGGAGATATAACGTATGGGCAAACCAAGCTTACATTTAGCGGGGTTTTTCCGTGACAATAAATTTATTTTTATTAAAATAAATAATTCATAATTTATATTTTGATTTATTGTAATGCGAGTATATTTTATAAGATAAACTGCAGAGAGAATAAAGTGAACCACTTGTGAATGCGACATTAACTGCATTTTTTTAACTTTGTCAAAGTGATTCATTTACAAGAAACTTGCTATATGCCGAGGTATCATCATATTATATATGAAATGCAACAATACGAATCTTTCAACAAAGAAAGCAAAGAATTCAGTCGAAGATCACGAAGGTATCTTCAAAAGTCACGCATTGAGACTAGTGTGCATGATGTATCCAATGCTGAATTTTTCTATTAAATGAAATTTATGGACAAACACGTTTCAAGCATTTAATAAAAATTGATAGATATGCATGTGAAATAGAGCAGCATATGTTTGTAGGATTACTGGAAAATAACCATTTGGAGTTGTCACTTTGATAGGCTGCATTAACAGTAACAGCAGAACAAGTGAGATATACACTCATGTCCATAAATTAAGGATAATGAAGTTCAGGCAAAGAAAGAGACAGAAGAAAAACAAATTTGACTTATTTGTAAATTCTATTTATTAAACAAAAGGTAAAGAGCAAAAAAGATGCTATATGTTTGACATAATTAATAAAAATTGCGATTTTTAACTCCCTGGAGCAAATTTCAAAAAAGAACCTATTTACAAAAAACAGTATAACATGGTTAGTATTATGGTTAATATGGAGTATCTCTCCCGCACGATGCAATACAGGCCTTAGAACGCCTAGACATGCTGAGTATCAAATTATCAATCTGATCTTGGGGAATATTACACCACTCATCAAGCAATGCCCTCCGAAGTTCCGGTTGACAGGTGGGAGGGGGTTGACGGGATGCAATTTGTCGGCTAAGCATATCCCACACATGTTCTATTGGATTCAAGTCCGGTGAGTATGCTGGCAATCCATACGGGTGATATCCTCCAATTGAAGGCATTCGTCTACAATGTTTGCACGGTGAGGACGGGCGTTGTCATCCATAAACAAATTCAGCACCCATGGCGCCCCGAAACAAACGTCATGTTGTTCCAGAATGACATCCCGGATAGATGTGGCCTGTCATCGTTACACTCTGAACATGCAGGTCAGTTCTGGAACCAAGAATAATTCCTCCCCAAACGAGCCATCCTGCACCACATGGTGTCGTTCAATGGTGTTCTCTTGGTGGTAACGGGTACCTGGCGCTCTCCATATGAAAGTCCGGCGAGAATCAGACTGCAAACTCCTGGACTCGTCGGAAAACATCACCAGACTGTTGCGGTGTCCACAATGCATGCTCTCTACTCCAGGTTAATCGCAGGCGACAGTGAGTTGCGGTAAGTGGAACACATCTGACAGGCCCACGAGCATATAGACCAATGTGCCCTAAGCGTCTGTACACGGTCTGCCTTGAAACTGTCGTACCGGTAACTGAAGAGAGCTGACGACACAGGGCTGATGCTGTGTTCCATCTTTTCTTTTGGCAGTAACTGCTAAATACCGGTCCTCATTCGGCGTTGTAACTCGGGGCGCGACCTGTGCTGTAACATCTACTCACATTACCATCATCTTGGAATCATTGCCAAAGCCTGGAGATGACACTCTGGGCTATTCCAAATTCATCGGATACTTCCAGCTGGGTACGTCCACATTCCAGTCGTCCGATAATTCTACCACGTAAAAAATCATCCAAATGCTTCCTTTGTGCCATAACTGTGCGGTTATTGCACTGAAAGGCTTTTAAAGCGCTTGTGAACAATTTTACTTCTTTACCACCATTCCTTATATACCCCTCTCTTACACACTCGTCATTGTGACGTACTATCCGCGCGATCTGGTGGTTTCTTGTAATTTGCATATTCTTCTTCAAGATGTGTGTGATAATTCTACAGGTGAAATTTTATTTTAGAGTTCAATTTCTGTGTGATTCTGAATTATCCTTAATTTATGGACATGAGTGTATATTTGCAATAATATTGATAGCGTGATGTCCCTTGAATCCAAATATATTATGGCAGAAATTGAAAGAAAGTACGAGCGATGATATGTTGCATCAGGTGCGACAAGTTCAAAGGAATATCGAGTGTGAGGAAGAGATATTTAATAGAGCACTTATTCGTTAATTTGTTAATTCAAAATTTCGGAATGTAAGATGGAATCGTGCCATGAATTCCGAAATGATGAAAGAGAAAAAGTTTAAATGCTTATGAACTATTATAATACTTACATCGTTCAAAATAAATCATTGTTAACAGAAAATCAAAAGCAAGCATATGATTTCATCATGGCTCTTGTTAATAGATGTGCTGGTGAAGTAATCTATTTAAATGCAGCAGGTGGTACCGAAAAGACATTTTTGGTTGAAATACTCACAAAAGAGACAGAGAGATTGCGCTTGCATTGACATCATTTGGAATTGCGGTAATGTTAATACAAGAATCTTCGAAGTAATTCAGAATTAATGGGATGTGCATTAGTTCTATTTTCTAGAAAATATAGCAAATCTTTCCAATTATTCCAAAATCAACGCCAACAAATGAAATCAATGCATATTTGAAACAATTATTTCTTTGGCCCAGTGAGAGAAAGTACATTTAAGAACAAATAATCAAACCCCTTATTAATTACTTTTACATTTAATGTGTTTTCATATATTTGTTAAAAATTGTGGACAATTCCTATTTGTACAATATAAACTTATATTAATTTGCAAAACAGAAAGCATTTGTATAGTGTTTGATTAAACAAAAACATTTAAATACTAAATTTTTACCTATTAATTAGAAGTCGTTAATGCCATTAAATAATTTACAATGTATTTTCTGAGCAAAGGAAAAATGTGACCTTATTCTCCTAGCACAAAAAAAGGGGATTGACATATCTCATGAATCAGGGGGGGACGAAGTGGATACAGCTCCCCGTGGTTCCCCCCAGGTAACGTCACTTAAGACGGCCAAGAGATCTGCAGTCTCCGCAGATCCGCACCCTATCCGTGGAGCCGGATAAGGCAATATCCAGGTAGCCCTGAGTGGGTGCTGTCGTGCTTCTGGTCATTCAGTTACCGCAAGCCTTCGGGCAGGACGGGTTATATTATTTGAATATCTCACGAATCAAGAATCATCAATATCAAAGAGCAAAAAGCCGAAAATTGTGAAGAAGGATTTCTCTGAAGTTAATTTACAATCATAATTGAGGAGAAATCATACAAAGATGAGGATCAGCAAAATGCATTCGAATTGGAAAACTTTCCTCTTCAAGTCGAAGCTCAAAAACTTTTGAAGTCGACAGCTAATACTTTCGCCGCTTATAATCAACCAAACCTTAATATTAAAAGTTAATACTCGAGTTAAATTCGAAGAAAACTGACATTTCATTACCTCTGTGAAGTTCAGAATTCTATTTATAAATCGCGTACATATGGCGTCATTTTCGGGAACTTAAGAAAGATTTTCTCTTATGATTGTTGTTTGTACTCTTGCTTAATTTTTAGTTATATCTGCAGTTTGTAATTTTATATTGCTTTACATAATGGATAGCGTGGAAAAAAAAGAAATTTATGATTACTTTAGTCGCTTTGAAATATCAAAGTCAAAGAAGGTGGCTTATTTGGTCTGTGTACTTAAATCAAAATTGAGGAGCTTCGAATTTAATTGAAGATTTGCGATTTACTGACGTTGATAATTATTTTAATTTTTTCCGAATGTTCCTCAGCAGCTTGACTATCCATTAACCTTGATAGAACCAAACTTTCGGAAAAAAGGATACATACTATAGAGAAAGCATTAATCCTGAAAATTTTGTAGATTGGCTTTTATTACTTATGTATGTATTTTTTTGTTGAATATTTTTTTCTATAAAGTAATTTTTGATTACTAATTGGTATATAAAACTAATATTGAAAAATGTCATTTATAATTTATTTACAAAAATTTACTTTTAATGTATTTGCCTTTTTCTCTTAATGATATTGACATGCAGGCATATATGGACTTCCTTTTTACTTTAATTATCTAAGAAGATACTGAATTAATATGAATATATAATTCCCACATAATTACAAAAAAAAAAAAAAAATCTTGTTAAAATTACACATGTAATGTTTAAAATTTATCATACAAATATTAAGTGGATAAAATTATTTATATGCATAAATAATGTTAATGCAGTTTTTTTCACTAATTAGATTAATTAATTTTTAGAAATGTATCATCCAAAAATTGATTACTCGGATTAATTATACTTTAAAATTATTTTCAATTACTATCAAAATAAATTACGTATACAAATTATTATTGAATAGAAATTTTCGTATTGTGTTGCTTATATTCTGTATGTAGTAAACGAGTTGAAGTATTAAATATTTTATGAATGTACATAATTAATTAGTTCTTTTTTTTTTAGTTAAAATATAAAAGCATACAAACAATCAATAAGAAATTTGTTATACTTCAGAAATCACATGAAATAAAATTCCAAAATCATAAGAAAAGCAGTGGCTCCAAATTGCTGATGAGTATATTTTCAATAGGGCCACTTCCCATATTGCATCGGGCTATTGATGAGAAGCATGTTCTAATACGACAAATATAATGTGTATTAATAATTATTTAACGTCCTACGTTTAGAAACATTTACAACTTTTAAAAACATTATGACCATCTTTTTTAAAAAATGTAACTATTTATTGAAATACGAATAAACTTTTCCCTTTCAGGCCTCATCAAATAGTGGATCAAGATTCAATAACTACTTCAGCATCCTCTTGATGGCTTCTGTTAATACCAATTATAAGTTTATTTTAGTGGAGTGTGCTAAGGACCACAAAAAATGAAAGAAGACTGTGTTACGCAATAGTTCATTTAGGCGGGCAATACTAAATGGAGCGCTTCAGTGTTTTTAGAAAATTTGTGATTGTCAGCCGTGGGAGACGGGTCAAGCCAGTGTTGTTTGCAGCAGTATGCTTGCACAGTCCTTAGAAAGCTGTGATCACATGGTGCATCTCAAAACCAACATTACTGTTCTCCAGGTACAGTTAAATATAGACAGTGAAGAGAAGAGTAACTGTTTTTCTCTAACATGTTTAAAATTGGATTCAAATAATTATAGACAGAAGGAAAACTAGATGCTATCCAATTTTCAGAATTATTTCTTTACTGATAATGTACTAAACTAGCAAGATGAATATGTTTTTTCAGCTAATTAATTATACTTGCTGTGTTAATCATTTTTTTTTTTTATTTTCTGTTAATTATAATAAATTATTAAAAAATTTTTGTATTATAAAATCATTCATGCATTCAATAAAATTTCATGTATTTGCATTTTTGAATCATTGTTTAATTCAAGTATTTTAAGATTACTCAATCAAGTATTTAAAAGACATTTAATCAAATATTTTCTGCGATAACTCATAACTAAATTAATTAATTTCCTGCAATAGCTCTTAACGAGAAGCTCATAACTAAATTGCATGACATAAAAGCCACTAAATTAGAGCAGTTAAGATCAGAACAGCAGCAAATATTATTTATATGTTTATGAATTTCAATAATTAACTACTAGTTAACTATTATGAAGAATAATAACTTTATTTTATTCAAAATTTATAAATTAATTTTAATATATAAATTTTTAGGAAAATTTTAAATTAAAATTTTAAGAATTTTTCTGAAAAATTTGTTGTCGAACTTGAGAAGCAACATCTTTTAAAACAAACAAAGGAAAAAATATTCCACCAAAACACTAAAAAACACCAAGTAATATTATAAAAGCTACTAAGTAGGTAAGAGAAGCAAAGCCTCCCAAAAATCAACATTCCATCATCTATGTAATAAATGGCAACAAAGACATTATTTACTTTTGTAAAATATAATAAGTCTTTAGTAAAATCATTCCCCTTGTCCTATACCAAACTTGTTCTAAAGAAAATGTTGCCAGACACAATTAGATATTGCCAGATTTTATTTCTATAAAAGTAGCTCTCTGTACTATGAATTATGGGTAAAAAAATGTACATACAACGATTTTTTTTATTCATTTTTTATTTGTAAACGAAATTCAAAATATATCGCTACAGGCTTCAGCTTTCTCGTCTCTCGGATATGTCTATTTTCTGATGTTATTCATTTTTATGAAACTCAATTCTATAATGACATTTTCTTTTGCTGAAGTCTACGGCGCATTTGATGGAGTTCAGTATTTCTTGATGAATTTTAAGGATACTTTGATAGAGTCTGAGGATAATAAAGCAATAAAAAATTCTTTAAAATTGCGCATCAAATTATATATTAAAAAACAAAATCTCACATCTATTTTAAATAACATTAAAGTAATCATCTTAAAAAAAAAAAAAACACTTTATGAAAACATTCCTCTAAATACTTCATCTCTCGTTACACATAACCCTCATCAAATGATGATAAATGAAGAATTGTGGGAATTTGTGACTATTTACAACTCAAAATTTCGACCAGGAGCTGAAATTAAATTTTAACATTCATATTACTTCCTTTAAACCAAAGTAGTATTTCTTAACTGTTACAAGTGTTGGCTTCTTTTTCTTTTATCATTAATCGAGAGACTTTCAGTTGATATATATATATAAATTTATTTACATTACAAATACTTATTTTAGCCATCACTCGCCATCACCAATTCCTCGTTGCTTACCTTACTTGCCTTGCTCTTACATTGGAGTCCCCGTACTAGATCACACTCTCGTACAGAGTTACATCCCTTGGTCGTGGGGCCATCTATTGTCTTTTATAATAACAAACAGTTTACATTCGGGCATCCTGACCAAGCAATTGCTACATAAACTTTTAACAATTAATTAATTACAAATCACTATATACAGAAATAAACATATATAGAAATATATACGGCACATAAAAACATGTAATAATTTTGTTAGTAATAAAAAAATGTTAAAGTTCTACTATGATTATTGTCCAAATGAGTTCCTAAAAAAGTTCAGATAAAAAAAAGTAAATGTTCTTTCAAAAAGTTCAGCAATAATGTTTATAGATGTAGACACCCCATTCACTAGTCGTTACCTAAATAATCTGGAGAAACAATAGAAGATCCTCGGAGTTCCTCATCATCCGAGTCAGAATCATCTTTATGAAATCGCCCCGTGGCTTGAGTTGACTTACGTGTGCTGTTGTGATGTAGAATCTGCCTCGTCCTTTTTCTTTCAGCTGAGTCACTCGGTAAGTATCGTTGGGGAGGACCTCAGTCACAATTAGGGGCCCTCTATATTTGCTTGAGTTTTGGTAGGTTCTCACTTTGATTTTTTCGGACGTCGAGCAACCACTATTTCACCTTGTTCAAAAGTAATTGTTCGGCATTTTTTACTTATCATAGTACTCCGTCATTTTGTCTTGTTTCTTTTTGATCACACTGCGCAACTACTTTCGGATCAGTCCATACATTAACACTTTCATCTGCAACTCTTCGAAGGACTCCGTCATTAAATCTAGGTGAATAATCGTGAAGTATTTCAAATGGCGTTTTATTCATAGTTTTGCTGAACTGTATTATTCAAATTTCTTTCTGTTTCTTTTATTCGTAAATCCCAATCCTTATGTCGTGAATCTTGCATGGAAGTCGTTATTGTGGAAAGGACTGCTCTATTGGTTCGTTCTACCATGACGTTACCCATAGAAAGTTGAGTAGAATTCAAGGTGTGTTTTATTCCGTTATCATGGCAGTGCTTTTCAAATTGATACGATGTATAATAGGAACTTCTATCACTTATGATTCGGTCAGGTAATCCAAAATCTTGGGAGGGAGTATTTTTGTAAGTAAATAATATAAATATTTTTGTAAGTAATTTTGGTAAATCTTGTGAAGTTGTCAATTAGGATTAATAAATCATGATTACCTCGTGTGCTTTTCACGAAAGGTCCTAAATGGTCTTTGTGAACAACTGAAAATGGTTTTTTCCAGGATTAATTGGGTGTAGATATCCTTGTTGTTTTCCACCCGGAATATTGTTCACTAAGCATTCGAAACACATTGAAATATGATTCCGTAAGTAACTCTTCATGTATGGAAACCGGTATAACTCTTTTATTTTGCTAACAGTCCTATCAACAGAAAAATGTCCCATAAGGTCGTGAAATTTAACAGCAGTACTTTTTCTCATACTTTTTGGAATTACATACAGAAGTTTCTCTTTTCCTTTGATTATCCTATAGATTCGGTTTCTTTTGAAGGCAAAATTAACAATTTGTTACTTTTTTCATATGTTCTTTCATGCTCTTCCTTCTTAAAAATGTCAATTAATTTTCTTAAATTTTATCAGCATGTTGAATGATCAAAATTTGTTCATCTTCACTTAGTGTTAGGCATACTTCAAATTTCTTCTCTAGGAGGTTTGTTATAGTATCTTGCGATTCTGAAACGGGAGCTTGACTCATTGTATCAACAGTCATTTCTACGCTGGTCTGTGGCGAACTTCAAAATCATATTCTTGGATAAGTATACTCCATCGTGATATCTGAGGATTACATGATTTTTGGCATTCATGTAAATTAATGCTTAACAGTCAGTGACAACTGTAAAACTATTTCCCAATAAAAATTGTCTCAATCATTTTAATGTCCATACAATAGCCATTAACTCCAATTTACTTGAATGATAATTCTTTTTCGGCATCACTCGTTTTCTTGCTAACGCAGTAAACTAGGTACCACTTGTTATCACTTAAAAGCAGTAACATTGCTTGAAGTAACATTCCAGCGATACCTCCCGCACTTGCATCAGTATGAACTTCAGTTTCAGCATCTGGATTATAGAGTGCTAAAGTAGGTTGTCGAGTCAATTCAATTTTCAAAACATTAAAATATTGTTCTTGTTTTTCTTTCCATTTAAAATCTTCGTTCTTCTTAGTTAGGTCAGTTAGAGATTTTGCTTTTATAGTATAATTTTGAATAAATCTCCTAAAAAGTTGTTAAGCCGAGAAAGCGTGTAACTTCTTGCAAAGTTGTCGGTTGGGGAAATTTAGAAATTATTTCCATCTTTCTTGAGCCTGGTTTAATCCCATTCTAATCAATAATGAAGCCTAAAAATTCTTCTTCATCTTTTGAAAATTCACATTTAGACAATTTTAATGTTAACTTAGCTAAATTAACTAATGTTAACTCGTAAAGCCTCGAATACCTTACATAATTTTTTTAATCATTTCTTCCCAAGTTTTGGCATGTACAAGGATGTCGTCGAGATAGTATGAAACATTTTTGTTGTATAAGCAACCTAAAATATGGTACATTAACCGTTGAAATTCTGCTGGTGCGTTAGTTAATCCAAATATCATTCTTTCAAATTCTTCAGTTTCATCTGGTGTGATAAATGCAGTTTTTAATTTGTCTTCTTCTGGCAACTGGATTTGTAGATACCCATGAGCCAAATCGAGAGTCGTAAACAGACTGCAATCATGTAGTTGTTCTAAAAGATCATCAATTTTGGGAAGGGGGAATCTTTGATAGTCTGATTATTTAGTTTTCTATAGTCATTAATTAATCGATTTTCACCAGTTTTCTTACTCACTAAAAGAACAGGGTTTGAATATGGTGAACGCGTCTCTTTCACAATACCATGTTTTTCCCTTCATTAACGATTTATTTAATTGCTTTTCTTTCGGCTGCATTTGTTTTATACGATTTCATACATACAGGTTTTGAACACCTCGACTTCTTTAATACCCTTTTTTAATTGTCCTGTACATCCTAACTCCTTATGTTTAATGCAAAATAGTCTCTATACTCATTTAACAAGTCAACAATGTTTTTCTGTTGTTGGTCAGTTAAGTTTTTATTAACTTTTATTTGTTCTAAGCTTATAGGATTTCGCGCGACATTATCTGTACTAGCATTTAATATTTCTACTGAAGAAGTGTCATTAAACAAATTAAAATCATTTAAATCTGGTTCCGAGTTGGCTTCCTCCAATAATTCTGCATTTCCAATTCTTTTAAAATTATTTTCTTACATCCAATATTAATAATTAATACAATAGTTTTAAGTTCTTTTATTTCTAACAAAGAATTAAAATTTCTTTCATTTCCCTGCATCATAATTAACCCATTATTTATTTGTTCTGTTTTCGCCTTTACAAAATTTATGTCATTATTTATTATTTTCGTAGTTTCCTCCACTGGCAATTTAATACAGGGCGTTTCTTCTATGCAGTTTAATACGATAAATGGGTAATCTTTTGCATAACCGATATGCAAAACATCCCCGACCCTAGCATACGTAATATATGGTAAATCTAAAAGGTGCGCCCGACTAATAAATCAACTGGTTCAGCCGAATCTTGAACAATTAAAACGGGAATACCCTTTCCTTTACTTCATCTATTTGATAATCTACTACTGCTGCTCCTAAACTCTGTAAAACTGGCAATTTTTGATTCCCAAAAGAATAAAGATCTTTTTTTTAATGCGTCATATTAATTCCTAGACTTTCTGCAAGCGATTCTTTCAATAAACAAGAAGCACCGGTATCTAGCAAACAGCTGACAATACGCTTATTAATTGTAGCATTTCTCAAATACTTGTCAGCAGTTACGGACGATTCTTGGTCAGTCACACTTAAACTAATTTCTTTTTTTGTTCTTTGAGCAATATTTTTTTTTGTATGACCCTTTAAACCACATAAAGTACAAGGATTTGGGCAATCTTTTGAAATGTATCCGAATAAATTACATGAAAAACATTTGGGTTCACCCCCTTTTCATTACGAATAGATGAATTAAATATTTTATGATTATCAACATATGTACGCGAGTTTTCTTTCTCACTTAATTTATGACTTATCATAGCATTTTTATTTTCCATTTTATTAGTCTGGAATCCACTTTTTGTAATTTGATAACAGCGAATAATTTTTTGCGTCATCCCAATGACTTTCAAATTTATTACTCTTGCTTTCATTATTTATTTTCATTCCAAATCGAACATTTTCGTATTCATCTAATATCCCTGGCAACTCTTTCGGATTTACATATTTAGGCTAAGTATCAATAAAATGTTCTCGCATAAAATTTGGAACCCTTTTTTTTCAACTGATCTGTTATAATTAATTTAAGGAATCGAAATCATTAATTTTTTAATCCCTTCAACCATTCGTTAAAATAATTACTTATTTCAAAACGAAATCTGTCCACGTACCTTTAGAATCCCTAGTATGATTGATAAATTTCTGGCGAAATATTTCTGTGCTTAATTTAAATCTCTTTAACAATAAATTCTAACAAATGCATATTCATTAGCTTGTTTTTCAGATTCTCTAACTATTAATTGGGTAATTTCAAAGAGTAGCAATCCTAATAAATGGAATACAAAATCGTTTTCCTCTATACCCACTCGCTTTGCCTGCCGTTCAAATAAAATTAAAAATGACGTTATATCTCCTTCCTTCGGATTAAATCTCTGCATGAGATTTCTTAAATCAACCGATTTGTTTACTTCCGGAGTATTAGTATTATATTCAGTTGGCATTTGGAACATAACTTTATTTTCGTTTAGCAGTTTTAATTTTTCCAATTCAAAAGTTCTTTGCTTTTCCGTTCCTCAATTTCCATTTGTCTTTGATTTTCATTTTCCTTTTTCTAACCTTTCATTTTCCTCACTTTTACAACCTTTCTCAAGGAACGACATTTTGACACTTATACTTCTTTTTTAATGAAACTTGAGTATACTTTTAATGCTTAAGAAATACTTAAACATATATATCAACTTGAAAGAAATGTTCAATACTTAAAAACATTTATACTTTAAACTTCAACATAAAAATGAAATCATTTACCTTTTTCCTTTACTACTCAAATCGTAATCCACATCAGGTTTCTAATAGATCCCAGATTCTAAATCCACTTCTGAAAATTTCTGTTGGCTTCTTTTTCTTTTATCATTAATTGAGAAGACTCAGTTGATATATATATATACATTTATTTACATTACAAATACTTATTTTAACCATAGCATCACCAACCCCGTTGCTTATCTTACATGCCCTTGCTGTTATCGTGTGCCCTCGGGCAGGGCGATTAACGTCTTGAATTACATGACCTTGCTCTTACATTGGAGTCCCCTACTAGACCACACCCTCTTACGGAGTTAAATCCCTTGTTTGTGGCGCAATCTATTGTCTTTTATAATAACAAATAATTTACACAAGCATTAACTTAATACATACCTTTTCGCTTGGTTAAATCTGTCCAACAATCTCATAGCCTGAAATAAAGGCTATTGCTTCTTTGATATAACATAACTACAACTTGGGACATATTTTGCCTTTTCTTTTCGACAGGTTTCTCGTAGTTGTTTAAAAATCTTTCTAATCTAGTGATGTTACTGTGCAATGACCTTGAATGCAAATAACATTAATTTCAATTATTTAATTCAAATTAAATTAATATTGTATTAATGTTGTTTTCGTAAAAATTTTCAGATGGAGGCTAAATTCATGCAATCATTTAGTTTTTTTTTTTTTTTTTTTTAATATTTAATACGTAAAAAAGTGTTAAATATAATGACTCACATAATATTCATTAATTTTATTACAAACTTTGAAGTATGATTGATTAAAAATAAGAAAAAGGAAATGATGATATCAAAATTCATTATTGTCATTGCTTTTCAGTTGTTAATTTTATTTTCGTTAAAAATAAAAGCATTTTGCCCCGAAACATCGAATACAAAAGTTTAATGGGAAAAAAAAAAATTGATTTTCAAGTGCAACCAAATCATTTAAAAAGCTAAACTCAGAAGCTAAACTCAGAAGCTAAAATAACTTTATTTTTCTATATTCCTCTTTTATATTGTTCAAAAATACTTTTGATTGCGTGGTGTGATAATTATTTATTTTGGAAGGGCAAATTGTTAAGTGAAATGCAATTTTATCATTTTTACTAATTAGATACAATGGAGATTAAAAATGAAGTTGGTTATGTTCTAATACTAGGAGTTGGTAAAATTTTGGTGCGTACTTATGTGTCTGTAAACTTTAGCCTGCTTAAATTCTTCAATTTATCCAATTGTTAGTGCTTTCGAATAGTATTTTTTCTATTTCTACATCTTTTCTTTTCAATAATTCTTTTCGTTCAATTAATTTAGGTATGTTCCCTAATTTTTTTCTTTTTTTTTATTTTCGATTTCATTGGCTATTAATTTGTTAGTTTTGTTTTGGTATACAATATAGACAAAGAAGGCCCTACTATTTCACTGAGTGATTTTATGTTTTTCATACTTACTATGGCAGATATCGCATCAAATCCTGATTCCATGGAGTGTGGTCCTGTTGAAGACCTTCATTTCACAGCTAATAGCGATATTCAAACTAATTTACAGAAAGAAATTCAACACAGCGCGCTATCTTTCACTTTGGTTCCCGAGATTCCCAAAGCACATCGAAAAGTGCTCAAAAACTTCTTCCAAAGTAACTACTTTAAAAGAGATCGATTATATGCACAACACCAGACAAGATAAATTACTAATATCTACAGACTATTTTGATACTGCCAATGAATTTACAAATATGAAGGCTCTTATGGGTATCCCAATATCGGTATCTCTTAACACCCAAATAAATCTCCAATTGGTTTCTACTGCAAAACATTCCGACCGACATACTCTTGTCAGACCTTTCCAAAGAATTGGAAAAAGAAAACAATTTTTCAATTTCAGAACTTTGACTATTTTCCGGAAAACGAAATAAGTCTTTTTTTATTCCCAGCGGTCTTAGTAATTTTGGAAACAGTTTTACTAGAGTACACCCATGGATTGGACATTATTTTTTCGATGAGAAAATACTATGGGTAAAGTGCCATGATTCATTTTGAGAGACTGTGTTATCAAAATCTTGTAAGAATTAAAAATCCAGATATTTTACACTTGAAAGTTTCTTTTATCATTAATATTGAATAATGAAGGAGAAAAATTGTTTTTAAATGTTTGTCTTAGCGCTTCGGTGAAATGCACTGTTAATGTTTTAATGAATTCTTGAAAGAAGCTGTTTGCGATTGGTAAATGTCCTTAAAACTTTCTGCATTTTCAAAGTATGTTGTTTAAATAGCTGAGTAATTTCTCTTAGTAATGAAATAAAGATGTGTAGTAGATATAGTTTGGAATTTGACGAGAATGTTTCTTCATAATATAGTAATAATATTATATTATGATATAATTTGTAGAGTTCAATAAAAGAAAGATGATTTAGAGTTTTAAACTTAAAAAATTTTCATCTGCCTTTTTCTTAGCTTTTGATGTTCATGGCTTAATGGAATAAGTTAACACATTTAAAGCAATCTGAATACGAAACGAAAGGGCCACTGCATTGCTTGTAAACTACAGAAGTTTTTGCTCGAGCCTATCGGATGAATAAATAAAAGTAATTCCAATATTTTCTAGTTTTATGAATGAATAAAATATTTTTTTCAGTCTAGTAAACCACAGTTTTGTATATTCTGGCATTATTGTGCCTAAAATAGTTACTACAACAGTGGTTAAATTGGAGGTTTTATTGCTGGCAAATTTTTTGAAGTTCAATTATTTTTAAATTTATTGGCAAATTTCTGCTAGTTTTATATTAATTGATTAGTTATGGATCAGAAATCGAGTGGTTATCCTTTCGGGGTAGTAAGGTGCATGCATACATATATTCAAAAATGCTTTTGTTTTCCAGTTCTTAAGCTATAACGAAACGATTCGTAGAGATCCGTAATATCCCTTGACGAGTAATATGCATGTTTTATCACTTATTTAACTGTGGTAACTTTCGGGACTAAATAATTCTTTTGAATTTTTGATGAGTCTTTGGAACTGTTTCACTCAAATGAAAGTGTAAAAGTCCGATATCCGTGCTGAAAAAGTGATCTGTAACTCTTCCAAAATATTACGAACCAGTTTGAAAATTAGTTTCTCTCAATAAATGAAGAAATTTTGACGATCGCTATGGTAAATAATAATAGAGTGAACCAATTTGAAGAATAATATTTTAAGAAAATAAATAAAATAAAGTAAAATGTTTACTACTGTGAATCGCCGAAAAAAGAGCAAAGTAGCAATAATTCAATTCAAATTAGCAATTACGATACATATTTCACCGAATTTTTTTAGCCTGCGTAAGCCTAAAACGCTGTTCCAAAAATTACTAGAGAAATTTGATTTGAGGAGGTGCTTTATCTCAATAATTCAATTGCTCTTAAGAAATAAGGAAAATAAATATAAATAAGATAATAAGATCTTAAAATAATCAGCAAATTTTGATTTTTCAAAGTTAGTAAATGAAAAGGAGCATTGAAAAATGTGGTGCTGTGCTTGATTTTGGAGTGCTGCTATTTACAATGCAAATAAACACATTAATCGAAAATATTGAATGACAGATAGTTATTTACGGAAAGTTGGAGGACAGAATTTTAACCGATAAGTTTCAGTAGCTTGGCGATAAATAAATATATTTTTTTAAATTTAAAACTATATTTCATAAACTTAATTTTCAAACATGTATGCTAATAAATAGATTAATGCATAATATTGCTGTAAAATATTTAAAAATTGTTTTTTGGCGAATTTATATCAATTTTTAAATGAATTTGTGCGATATAGATCACTTATATGGCTTTATATGCTGAAACTGTGGAAAATTATTTTCATCTATTAACTTAAAATTAGCTTCAGTGCGACATAATGAAAACAAAAAAAATTACCATTTAATCATGGTAAGATTTTATTATAGGGTATTGCTGATTTAATAAAAAGTAACCATATAGAAAAAAATTCAGTTTAATGTGAGATTTTTTTTTTTTTTTTTTTTAAATCAATAATTAGGTCAAGTTCCTACAATGCTCTTTTTGCTTATCTCAACTCCAGATTGTCGGAGAGAAATGCGGCAAGAAAGGGAATAAATAGGAAAAAGTCACTCTAGTAAAGTTTGTAAACAAACAGAAGGTATCTTAGCTGTTGGTGCGATATTATTTTATATATTTCTTTTTATGAAATATTTTAATTTAAAATTCATTCTAATTTTGTATTTATTTCTTCAGGAAACCTTAACGTGAAAATATATCAGACTATATACTTAATTATTGAATGATTAGCCAGGAATGTTGTTACAAAGAAAGACTATTTTCTAATCAATATTTACTGTCAAAAAATAAGAGTAGCTTTAAATACTATGGTTGATTTTAATTTATTTTGTATTTATTCGATAGTTATTTTGTGATTCTTGGATTACACAAAATTATTCAATATTTACCTTTAAACATTTCTTCATCTTCGTTTTCTTTAAAGAAAATATTGAACTCATAACTAATACACCTATAAATGTTTTTATTGAAAACCATCAAATAATTAATTACTAAGTAAATATTCTAATATATATTATGTTTGCAAAAGACTTATAATTTCAAATATGAAATGAGACAATTTAATCAAAATAAATCAATTTAAATCAGACAAAATTGTTTTTGAATTGCACCTTTATTGAAATCTATCCTGAGACCTTATTTTATTTATAGATACCATATTCCTTAATGTAAAGTAAAGGGAACTCTTCTAAAACATGTTTAATGTATTTAAAGTGGAATTTTTAACTTTATCATTTTTGTTACAATTTTTTTTATTTAAAAATATTTCATTTTAATATATTTGTTTTTAAAATTTCATTATTTGCTTAGGAAAAAAATAAACAATATATTTTTATTGTTCAATTATTTTTATTCAATAAATATACTTTATTTTTATTTCCATTTCTATTTAAGAGTTTTTTAATAGGTATTATTAAAAATTTTGTAAAATAAATTATTTATAAATTCATGTATGGGCATTTTTATTTGAATATATGATATTTGGCACATTTTAGTAATTTTTCTTTTTAATAGTATTTTTTTTTTTTTCTTCTTCTAACATAACTATTTTAAATTTAATTGTTATTAAAATTAGTTTTCTTGTACCAATATATATTTATTTGACAATTATAATATGTCTTTAATAAAATTTTCAATGAATATCTAATTTTTAGGACATTCTTGTTATGAATAATGCCATTTTACAAAGAGTTATTGAACCGGTACATGTTTGCGAAATATTCTTCCTCTTGATAATCAAGGAGTTCTAGCTGTAGATGTGCCAAATGAATTAGAATGTGTTACTAATGGAACTTTAACTAATATTATTCGGCAACTATCTTCATTATCAAAACATGCTGAAGATTTGTTTAGCAGTTTATTCCGAGGAATCCTCCTCCATAGTAGCTAGGGCTAATTCTATTCAAGGTCGCATTGATAGATTAGCTGTTAAAGTTACACAGTTGGATTCTACTATAGAAGAAGGTGAGGATTTTTGTTATTAATAATTATAATCTTAAATATTAATTATTTTTATGCTTTAATTAAGAAAATATTAATTTTTACAAAAATCCTTATTTGAATTGTTAAATTCTTACAAGGTATTTGTAACACATATTTGCACATTTATTATTTACTTTAATTAATTGATTAAAACTTGTATCAGATGATGTAGTTAAAATTGGCATGTTTAAGCACCATAAAAGTTTTTGGTGATATATAAAAAATTGACATTCATGATTTTTATTACACTTTTGTAACTGAAAGTCTAATTTATTTCACTTACATTCTTTAAAAAAAAATCTGGAAAATAATCAAAAGGAATTAAATTTTAATTGGTTATTAATATTAAACATGTAATAAATTCATATATTTTATTATAATTATTCATTATGTAATTTATGAAATATTTTTAAATTGTTGCCTTTCTTTAGTATCCTTACAAGATATACACATGAGAAAGCTTTTAAAAGTTCCATAGTATATGAACAACAAGTTGTATCCAGAGAATCTATGCCTGCTGCTATGCGAGAAACCTACTTGCTGTGTGATAAACCCCCACCTTTTAGACAAATTAAATCCTTATAGGTAAAGGCTTTTTTTAATCTGAAATTTAATTTTCTGTATTGTTACCACAATTATTTCTGGGAAGAAACATAGTTTGCTCATGTGTTCATATTCATTTTAAAAGTAGTAATTTTTGTTAGTTACAGTATCATTTCTTTTCATATTCTTAATAAAGTAAATGTACAGAAATATTTCTAAAAAAATTTGCTGCTATTTTCTGAAAAAGTTTTCAATTAATATAACTGGATTTCTTGTTGTTTTTAAAGATGAATGTGAAAAAACTTGAAACTAAATATTTATTTTTTTATATGAATAATAATGCATGAAAAAAGTTTCCATGAATATTCTTTTGATAGAAAAATAGTTTATTTATATTATTTTGACCTATTTTGTGGAGGTTTTAATCTGAAAATATTATATTTAATGGAAGCAATAACCATAATTTCCAACACAGCTACTGATATTCTGCAATGACAATATTTATAGTAAAAATAATACAATTTTTAATAATCTGTTACAAGTGATTTTTAACTGTTTATTTATTTTCTTTGGCATATCTTTTATCAATTAAATGTTATTTTTTATATCTGTTGTTGAAATCTTAAACTAGTGTATAAATTTTCAAAAGAGCTCTTCTAAAGTCAAAATAATTAAAAAAATAACATTAAAGAATACATAGAAGATCCTAAAAAGCATTATCTTCATATTTTATTTTTATTGCAATGAACTAAGTTTTCAGAAAGCGTTTTTAATTATTTACTTCTTTCACAGCCATTTTTTTAAATTCATTTGCACTCATCTTGTATAGTTCCATTTTTCCTTTATTGTAAAACACAGGTACCTTATGTAATTTCTTCATATTATTTTACCATTTTTTATATTTGTTTTCACAAAGAATTGTTTATTTTTTACGCATTAAGCTTTATCAATTATTTTCATATACAGCACATTTAGATGGCATTTTTTGAAAATAATTTTTATGAATTTTTGCAGGGGGTAAAACGATCCTTAATTGTATGCAACATTCTTTAATATCAATTAATTCTACAATATCTTAACGTTAAATCCTTGAACTTATTACATTACATTGAAATTTAAAAAAAAACGTGCCTAAATTAAAATGTTAAAACCAATGACAGAAAGAAATAATGTGTTAATTATTGAAATATAAATGTTTTTTTTTTATAATTATTATTCATATAATGATTAATTTTTGTACATAAGTATTTGAATTTAATGTACCTTTTTTTTATTTACTTTACTTAACAGAGAAGATGGAAAAGATGGTTTAAAATTCTATACTGATCCTAATTACTTTTTTGACTTGTGGAAACAAGAAATGCTAAAAGATACGGAAAAAATGTTGCATGATCGTGGGAAAAAAGGTAAGAATGAGTTATTTATGATGACAATAAAATACATTACTATAGTTCCTTATAATTGATAGATAATTAGAAATTAAAAGAAATATCTTTTAAGTTTTTGTTTGTTGTGTTTATTTTATAAGACCTACCAACTGTTGTGATAGATTTATTATAAACTAAAGCTTAATACATGATGCTATGAAATTATTTCTAATATTCTAATTTTTGCCTTTTTATAACAAAGATTTTTTTTTTTTTAAATAGCTGCAAATGATAATACATCATCTGAAAATTTTTTTTTAATCTGGTATAATAAGTTACCGCAGACCTAAAGTCTGAATTTAGATCCACTTTGTCCTCTAAGATATTTAAAAACATATTTACAGAAAAATTAAACATGTATGCTTAGAAAAGTTTTCAGACTTTGAAATAAAAATGCAAAAATTTCTTGGTAAATGAACTATATTTAAGCTGAAAATAATTAACATTTTATCTTCCAATGTTTAGTGAGAAAAAAAATTATATCATTTTGTTTCATTTCATAAATAACTTTTCTCATTTTGCCATTAAATTGTGGCTAAAATATAAAACAATAATTAGATCTATTTATTAAGAGAAATGGAAAATTATATAAAATGACGAAATAATGTATAAAAACATATATATATATACTCTATCCTCTGTATAATTATTTGTTCATAAAGTCATGTATGCTCTAAATTTATATTTACTAATGTCTTACTAGGTCTGCTTTTGAGTATTTTTTTTTTTTTTTTTTAGTTGATTTTGTATTTCACTTTATTAAAAAAACTGGAAATCAACTGTATAAAATGTCTATATTTCTATGAAAATAGATTTCAAATTTGATTTGATAATATTCATAGATTTTTCATAAGCATGAAAAATATCTCGCTATAGGTAAGATTAATTTTAATTAATTTTTATATTCAAATCTCAAATTTTTTTAATACCTTTAAAAAAGGGTTGCTTTAAGGTGACAAGTAATCAGTTGCTTATGAGAACAGGGGGCACCATGGGTGGATCACCAAGAATGGATTACAAATGAAGCAACTGATCCTCCTTTACCTTTGTGTAATATAAGGCGATATATATCTTTCTCTTAAATCCAACCATTTCAATCTGTGTAGAAGGAAGGCTTCTGAGAAAAATGGAATTCCCTATTTCATAAGTCAACAAGAATTCCCAGTTCCTTGCCTTGAACTGTCTGTTTTAGAATTGTCACAGGCCATGACTACTTACAGTGTCACCTGGATAGAATAAGACTGGCTGATACAGATATCTGCCTCCTTTGCGATCATGGCAGGCCAATGACTGAAGACCACCTTATTATATGCCCTACTGTTCTTAACTATATCCCTTTTTGTGTACTGTAAATGCTTCTAGTAATTGTTTTTGTAATTCTTTACTGTATTGGACTGCTCGTTGACTAATGACCAAGAGGTTGGAGATGGGTATAGGATAAATTGTTTTTTTAAATTAAATGCTATAAGGAAATTACTTATAAATAAAAGAATATAAATGTCTTAACTTGTCAAAGTTTTTTTAAGAAGTAACTTTTCTTCTTTTTTTATCTCTGTGAATTTCAGTATTATAATATTTTCATTAGTGTTGAGTGCTAACTTTTATCTTGTATTTTTTATAATTTTCAGATATCTCATTCTAAAGAAATCCATGAGGTAAATATTTTGAAATGATTCTTTGAAAACTCTAAAAATTACGATACATGTGATTCTTTTTATTTAGTTAAAGATATTCTTTTCTAATTTAATTAGCTTTTATAAGCATTCAGTTTTATTTTTAATGTGAAAGGGGAAACTTAAGAAGACAAATTTTAATTTATTAGCATTTAAGTATTTTAAAAAATTAAAAAAATTATTATTTAATTCTAATTGTAGCATAATATTAAATAGCAATGTATTATCGTCTTTTGTTCGTTTATTGTGACCAGTTTATTTAAATGAAATGTAAAATGGTGAGAATAAATTTCTCAACATTTATATTGAAAAAAAAAAAAAAAAAAAAAAAAAAAAAAAAAAAATGCTCGTAAAATATTTTTCTAAATTGCAGTTTTTTAAATTTTATTTTTTTTGTATTTATTTAAAAAAAAAGTTTAACTTCCAGTTTATTTGATTAAATTTAAACTGCTATTTAGTATTATTTTTATTAATGTTACTTTCAATTTCCTTTGGTAGAATATTGAAGTATTTATATACAGTTCAATTTCAAAACAGTTTATAAATAATTGAAGAATCTTAAAAAAAAAAAAAAATATACTTTTTAATAGACTTAATAACCATGCAATCCAACCTTGCACAGCTTTTAAAAGGAGATTTATTAACTCTTTTATTTAAATTCACTTCTATTCAAGGCAGCATCTTCGCTTTTTTTTCAGTTCTAGCATCTATTGAATAGTTTTCTTTTGTTAGGCAGTCTTGCAAATTTAACAACAAAAACCAGTGTGAAAAATAAATGTTCTCTTAAAAATACTTTCTTTTTGCCCCTCACTTCTGTGGCTATCAGATTTTGAAACCTTAGACTGCTTACTGACATGGGGGAAAAAGGGAATCCTGTTTCTTTATTCATCCACTGTCAATCAAAAACATCTTACCTGTAATTTAGCAACAACACAAAAATTTTCACTTTTTTTCCCGTTAACTGTAATTTAGCTAGGACATTTTTATAAGTAAACTTGCATTGCAAATTGTTCTATTTTTTAAACAAAATGTTTGGGAGTTACAATTCGTTGGTTAGTATGTTTTATTTATCAATAACAGTATAAAAATCATCTCAACTACATAAAGTTGCTAAATTAACGAAATCCTAATTGAATAATTTTTAATGAATATTGGTCCAATTTCGAATATTTTTTTCAATTGATCTAGGTTTTGTGTTAAAAGTATATCACCGCCAATTTTGGCAAAATTTAGATGGTTATTAAGGCTGTGCATAAGTGGACACACACACAAACTTTGAGAAATATATGTTTGACACTAGTTATGAGACTGAATAGTATATGAATGTTATGTCACCCATTCATTTGTAATTAAAATTAATTTAATCATTCATCTACAATACTGGTTCCTTTCATTTCAGAATCAAAATCAAAGAATTAGACCTGAATGCAAGAAGCATAGAAAAAGTCGTCAACCACATACATCTAGAGAAAAATATAGGCAAAATATGCCAGCAAAGGAAGTTGAAGCTATTAATTATTATCCATATGGAGGAGCTATTTCTAGACTTGGTAATCACATTCAACCTGATGCTCAAGCTATTCGACCTAACAGTCTAGAACTCCACTCTTCATATTTCAATCGACAGCAAGTCCCATATTCTGAAGGTACAAAACCCCAATATCCGCCACCTCCTCCAGCTTACACTGAACACCCTATATCACCCCAGCAGCACTATCCACCTCCTCCATATGTTGCAGCGACTCCTGAAAAGCAAGTCACTTCACCTTCTGATACACCAACTAGGAATATTTACCGCATTAACTCTCTGAGACCGTCACAGCCACCTCCTGCTCCTCCACCAATAAGTTCTGGTAGTTCTAGTGGATCATCTACACCAACAGTTTCTATTGGAACACCATCTAGTGGAGCGAGCCGTTACCGTAACCATGCACAGAGAGACAACTTGCCACCACCACCTCCACCTCCTGTAGTTGCTTCCCAAACTGAATCTTCTCAAGTTGAATCTGCATCACCAACCTTTGTAAAAGAACCTGAAGATTCTAAAGTTTCTACACCTTCCTCATCAAATAGTCCAAGAGATAATAAACCAGAGCCTCCTGCAGAAAATGTGGAAAAACAAAGTATTAGTCCAAAGAGTGTGTCAGCTAGTAGTAACAGTAGCAGTAGTAAAACAAGCTTAGATAAAACTGTTGATGAAGTGACTACTGTGGATGAAGTTGATTTACCACCACCACCACCATTACCTCAAATTAATGGAAATGATGTCAAAGCACCCATAATTACCCAAATTACTACAACTCAGCTTAAAGAGCAAATCTCCAATCCTCCTCCACCACCACCACCTCCTTTGCCACCTCTGGAAGATTTGGTATTGGATATTGCAGAAAATGGCAGCATTTCAGAACATCAGAATATTGAGGTTGTGTCTATAACATCAGAATCAGCTAGTGAAACATCAAGTGTCAGCAAGTTCAGTGAACACTATGATGGAAAAACAAAACTTTCTGGTCATAATGATGGGCGCAGTGATCTGTTAGCAGCAATAAGAGAAGGTATTAAAGTTAATTTTTTATTATAGATTTTCTTCATTTCTTTAAAATCTTGTAATGTAATAATTTTATTTTTTTTTTAATCAAGTAAAACTTAATAAATAAAATTTTGAATTTAAAAATTGAAGTGTTTTGATTAAAATATATAGGTATCTATTGTATCCAATAGGTATATATTGTTAAATATATGTTCAGATATATTTTCTAATATCATTTTTTATCTTGAATAATTAAAAATGAATATTTTAAGTGTAAAATTAATTTTAATATGATAGTCTTTACACTAAAGATCTATAAAAATCTATTTTAATGGTGCTACTAAGTCATTTTATAAGATTTGCTAAATTTTTAAAATAAAAGGTTGCATGGGCTAGCGAGAAATTTTAATTTTTTAAGTAATGAAATGAATGAATACACACGTAATGAATACAAAGTAAATGAATTTACACGAGAAAAAAATTTAATGCATTAATTTCTGTAAATTTTCATATGTTTAATTTTTAAATTTTGCATAGAATTTTAAAAATAAAATTAAACATTTCAAATTTCATTTCTTTTATTTTAGAATAAAATTACGTCGAGTTGAAGACAACAAACAAAAAGAAGTGGAAAAATCAGCTCCATTGCATGATGTAGCTTCTATTTTGGCCCGAAGAGTTGCAATGGAATTTTCAGATTCTGATTCTCCTTCTGGTAGTGAATATGATAGTGATGGATGGGAAGAAGATGCTGAACATGCTAAGACATAACAAAAGCTTTCAATTTAATAAGTAAGTAGCTATTTCATTATTAAAAACTACATTTTTAAATTAATATAATGAATAATTAAAAATATGATACAATGAATAAATAAATAAACTATGAAAATAAGTATCATTTCATAATGATCACTGCTCATGGGAAAAGCCAGAGAAGGCTTATGTGTTGAGCAATGTCAATGAAAATCCAGAGAACAACTTTAATATGGCTCTTTTTTTAAAACTGCTAGCATTTACATGAAGGTATAAATCTGAGTTGATTGTTTGCACTTCATTGTGAATGGAAGCAGGTCGAGGACAATAACAGCAGGCCCTTAGGCTGTGCAGTGATATCAGTATTCTACACTGCATACTGTTCTTTTCATACATATCCTACCTTAATGCATCTACCCCGCTGAGCACAGATCCCGAGACATATTTCTTTTGAATGTATATAGGTATCATGACTGCAGGTTGATTTGGGGATCTTACCTTTTTTTCTATTTTTCTTATTTCTTCATCCTTGAGGCTGCAGATATTGTCATTTTTGTAATTATTTTTATTATTATTATTATTATTTTTTTATTTTAATCTTCATGCATTTGGCATATATTTTGTGTTTAATTGTTTTCAAAATCTAACTTTTATTTATGTTGATGTGTATTTTTTACCCTAATTAATTTAGTTTTATACTTTGTATAATTTTTGATTCAACTAACAATGTCTTGAATTTGTTT
Source organism: Caerostris extrusa (assembly GCA_021605095.1). NCBI lineage: Eukaryota > Metazoa > Arthropoda > Arachnida > Araneae > Araneidae > Caerostris > Caerostris extrusa. Next base: position 20,964 of record BPLR01017963.1, on the reverse strand, counting down.
TTCTTGTAAGTTGGCTAATACTGTCAGTTCTCTGATTTTCATGATTGCTTAGTGTGGCATCTTATGTCCCATGAAAAACTAGTTTGACAACTGAGACTCAAGCATTACATCTCTTGTAGGCAGCTCATCTCTTTGGCCTCTTCTTTAAGTAGATTTCACCTGATGGCCATGTGGCTAGCTCTCTGGCCTTTGGTACCACAGGCTTCAGGTTCAAATTCTAACATCGGCATGGATGCTTGTTAGTGATTTGGAATCCCCTTTTAACTTGTAGGTTCCAGTCTAATTAGCCCTAATGTGCAAAAAATGATCATGGAGCAACAAACCAAATCAAACCATTTGATTAAACAAGTAGTGCATTTCAGTTTCTGAAATGCACTACTTGTAGCCACTCGAGCTTAGCCAAAACTGATCCTTGTGCCATTAAAGCGCACTTCTTCGCTGGTAGTGGATAGATTTCAGCAAATTATTGTAAGATCGTTCTTAGATGTGTGCTTTTGCTAATTGCTTATAACTTTGTCCAATTTGTCATTTGCAATGATGTACGAATATAATCGCGAGTGGATAGATGCTGAGATATATCTAGAATTCAAATGTTGATTACTTGGAAATGAAAAGATAATTACCAGAGCATGATGTGAAGTACATTTTTCCTCAGCAAAATGGAGTTGCAGTTGGTTGAAAAATGATATGGCCTCCTTCATTGTGATCCATTCATTCTTGGACTTCTAATTATTTTGCTGTTTACTGTTTCTTTCCAGTAATATTGTTTTGTAGATCTGATTTTCTTTTTAAATTCATTGATTTTCCCATTAAGTTGCTTTGATAAAAAACATTAAGCATGATTTTTAGCCATCGCTCAATCAGTGAACATTAATCATAGAGTAATAAATATTTTCATACAATAACTATCTTACATATTTCATCTTTTGATCACTATAGTTTTGTCATTTATTTTTTTCCAGATCAAAATGCTGGAATGTCATGACTACTTGTCTACTAAAGGAAGATTGCACCATTGAGCCATCTATCCTGTATACTGTGATGTTTTTAAGGAACCAGACCCCCATAGAACAAAAGTTTTCCTTCCAGCTTGTTAAGCAGTAAATTGTGTTCACTTATTAAAATTTTTCCGATATTATCTGAGTAGTTTGTTATTAGTTTATCTATATAGATATATATTAAAATTTTATGCATAAAAAGAAGTTCTTAGATAATGTTATAGCAAATTTGGCTGTTACAAGAAGTCGAACTTTTCCTTTTTAAGTTCTTTTAAAAGTTGTATGTTAACAGATGCATGAACTATTTCCTTACTGTGCAAACTATCTGTTGAAAATTCTAGATTTTATATTGGGAGATCTATTATATGTGTTAATAAAAGGGACATTGAAAAGTAAAATACATTTATTGTACCAAATTGTACTACAGTATTTTTGCTTGAGCTTTTAAAGAAACTGCAGACCGCACATTTCAAAGAGATTTTTTTTTTTTTTTATGTGTGTAGGCAAAGTTTTCATTCTCTTACTTCATAAAGTTCCTTGATCCAAGAAATTAAATTAAAAACATTTTTTGAATCAGTTGAAAAAAATTTTCAGTTCCTTTAAAAAAAAAAAAAACTTTATATCTAATTTTAATTTGTAAATAAATGAAATAGTCATATAATTTTATTTAAGCATCTAAGAACAAACATTTACAGGATTTTAAAACTTTTCTAACATGTCAAATTAATTTAGAATTAAAAATTAATTGATAAAAGCCAATGTAAAAATTTTGAAAATTTTTAGAATCAAATTAATAAAAACATTGAGTTTGATTAAAAATGCTATGATATAAGTTCTGTATGCAATATTAAATTATTGTTATATTAATCATTTAAATGACAACTCATTTTTAATTTCAGATCTGATTTAATATGAAAGCAGATGCAGCAGAAATTATATATTCTCTAAGATAAAAACATAAATGTTAGTGAAACTGGTGATTAGATAACTTTATTTTAAACTATGTTTTGTTAAGAAGTAAATGTAATATATATATATATATATATTGAGATTAATTTCAATTTCAATTTGGGACATTATTTTATTATTTTTTTAATTCAATTAATTATAATTATATTTTAGTTTTATAGTGTTTTTTTTTTTTTTTTAAATATTGCTGCAACTTTTATAGATTAAAATAAAATGAATTTCAAATAAAATTATTATTACGTGTATTTAAATAAGATTTTGAATAGATAAAAATAAATTAAAGTAAATTCATTAGCAATTAGAAAGCTTTTTAATTCTGCAGAATTGTTAAAAAATTGTTTTTCAAATAATTAGTATATTTACAAAAAAATAGATAAAATCAGGGTTTTATATAATGCATTTATATCAAAATTAATTCTTGAATTAAAAGTAATATTAATGATTAATTTGCCTACCATTTTCATCTATAATTATGGGCAAAATTACAAACTGAATTATGTTATTTGGGATAATCAATATTTCTTCTACTATAATCACTTGTATTTATTTATTTATGCAAAAATTGGGTTCATATTATCAATGTTTCTTATAGATCTGAAATGATATTTGTGAAAATCATAAAGTTGCATTTCTTGGCAGATCTTCTTATTTCTGCATTATGTAATCATTTTTAAAAGCCAAAAATCATTCTATGTTTTTGTGATATATCAGTGAGAGCTGTTTTCATCAATTATCTGCAGTGTTTTAGCACATTATTTTGGTACCTGAAAAGTTGTATTGAATTATAAATTATTTTAATGAGATATTTTTACTCATTATTTTTTAAGAATATGAATTTCAGCATTAGTTTTTGCACAATATTTTTACATTGCCAACATCATTTTAATTTGTCAGAGATTTTTTTTTAAGGTACTAAGGGGTATAATCTTCCTGCTTAGCTAAAAAATTTTGAAGTTATTTATTTATTTTTTTTTTTTTTCACTTGTAATCTTATGTTAATATGTCTGGTTTCTAAAATGATAATCAACTCAGTTTGGCCAAACTATGGTGATTTATCATAGGAAAACAAAATTAAGATCTTATTACCATAACTGTACCTTCCTGTTATTCAGGCTGTGATAGTGTTAAATTTTTAAAAGTATGTACTGTTTGTCCTGAAGATGTTTAAACTGGTATGTAATATATATATAAAAAATTTGACTGCTCATAAACACATTGCAGAGACAATATTCTTTGTTATAAATAATATAAATCTAAATATTGTTACTCTTGAGATTATCTGCTTGTTATTACCTGAATAGTCTGATTATGATTATTTATCAAAGTAAAAATCATAGTAGTGTAGTTAAATATCGAAATTATATATTTTTACTGGAATTATATGATATAAAAAAAAAAAAAGGACAATAGAAGTTTTTAGTATAAAAATGTCCAAAATTTATAAATATATACATAGTTAGTTTTAAGGCAAATTACCTTGCTATAGTCTCCAAGTTTTATGAATTGTTATTTATTGTTCTATTTTATTTTTAAATTTTATCTGATTAGTTCTAATTATTATCTTAATTTTAAATATTATTATTAGATAAATAAATATGAATTTCTTGTTTAAGAAATTTCATTATTAATATGCAATGATGCATGTCACATTGCATTAAATGTAAAATTTCAGGTGAGGCAAATTCTTTTTAATTATAAATGTAGTTAATAAAGATAAGACAATTGTAAATTATTATAATATCTCTGTAAAAAATCTGAAAATTTAGCAAATTTTCGTTGGATTTAATATATCTGATTTTTATGATATATTTGAATAATAAATTATCATTTTTTTATAAAAATGCTGTCAAGTTCCACATGTGCTATAGTAATTTAAATTTGCCTTAAATATTTTTTGTTATTTTAATACTTCTTTAACTTAATTTGTTAGTTAGATTTAATTAGTTAATATGAGAAGAATTATTAATAAAAATTATATAATTTTTTGCAAAAGTTTTTATTGTATGTCTATTGCAAGTTACAATATGTCATTTACTGAAAAACATATTTGTGCTAGAAATCATGACAATATTTCAATATGCACCTTGTCCTAAAATATATTTATTTATTTATTTAATAATAATTTTCATTTTTTAAAAATATTTATATAAGTTCAATGAATAATTTTGGCAGCCCTTTCATGTTCTTTTTGAATCTCATTGTACATGTTATTGCTTCATTTTTAGCTTTATTTATTAATGTTTATTACTTTTTTTTGTTGTTGTTTTTCCCCTTGAACAAGAAAAAAGGTGCTTCTTAAAGTAGTTGATGATTTGAAGTAAAACATTGTGTAAAATACAGAATTAAGTATGATTATTTATATTTTAGACTATTCATATTTAAAAGCTGCAAATATATATCTACTGAATATAGGACTGAATTTCTATTTATAAGTAATTGTAGGAATACTTGTTTATTTTCCTTAATATGTTTATAAAAATACTAATTTCTTTAAAGTTATCTATACATATTTCTGCTTCCTTATTTGATTTTCTGCAATAAGATCTTTTTATAATATTGTTATATATAGTTCATAATTATAAAAATTAAATGTGCATATATAAATATTCATCAAAAGACTGCAAATATGTATAAAGTTAAGTAACTATTCTTTTTTTTAATAGAATACTTATTAAATTGAGAGGTCTTTTAATTATTTTATACTATTTTTTATTTGATTTTAAAGGATCAGTTCATTAAAAAATGTTGTTATATAAACTTTTTATAAAAATTCATATTTCATTTTAAATTAATTTGTAATATATTTGATTTCTATTACAAATACTTTTTCATTTGATAGATATTTTTAATAACCAAAATTAACTACAACTGAATTGTCTTATCAATTCCAGAAAGAATATTTATTTGATTTATTGAAATATAAATGTAATATTTTCTGAGCATGAAAAATGTTAGATTTAATTTATTACATTCACATTTAAAATTGTATGCTTTTGTCACTGCCATAATAAAATAAAAGACGTGAGAATGTGAATGCCGTGGGAGCAGTTTTACATGAAAAATAGTTTTTTCTCTCTTGGATATCTCATGTCTTTATGTTTGTAGCATCTAAGCGTTACATTAAAAAATAAAATTTTATATAAATATAGAAATATTTTTGAACTATATGAATAAATAAAGTGACTGTACATTTTAATGTTAACTAATAAATAATTTAAACAATAATATTTCTATCTTCTTTTTTGTTTTAACTTATTATAGAACTAAAGATATGATTGATAAGTTCAGTCAACTTCGGTATATCAAAATTTTATGGTAATTTATCTGATTTAATTGTTTCTTATGATATTAGATTTTTTCATCATTTATTAACAAATTTTCAATAGCAAATTTCATATATAAAATATTTACTTTTATTTTTATCAAGCATGTAAAAAAAAAAAAAAAATTATACATTTTAAGTTATATGATATTTTTAAGAGTATTTTAAAAAATAATAAAATAAATAAATTTTTACTTTTATTTAAATATGAATCAAAATTCATTTCTCAGAAGAGATACAAGTCCTATAAAAAACTTTATATCTGCAAAAGAAATGCAGGTTTAATTTTCATTTAGTTAGATAAGCTTTGTTTTAAATCCTTATTGAAAACTTTTTTTTTTTAAAAACAAAAATAGTTCTGAAAATTTTTTGTAATGTTTCTTTTCATGAGCTTATTTACTTTTCAATGAATTTTTTACTTTATCTTAATTTAAATAAAGTTTATTCAGAAGAATTTAATTTAAATAAATTGTTTTCAATTTTTAAACTTAAAGGATAATTTTATTAAAAATAATATAGGTTTAATTGCTAATTTTGCTTTTGGAAAGCTATTTTTATTGTGTAGCTATTTAGACAAAATTGTGAATTTACATATGTTTACATTTTTTACTATGTTCATTTAATATAAATTTTATAAAGTACTAATAATCATTTTTTTAAGAATTTAGTCTTGCATTAATTATTTGTTTTAAGATTTTTCTTCTTATTATTTTTTTTAATGTTTTTCTAATTGTAAATTGCTTATATTTTTTCATTCTTTGTTAAGTACATGACTTGAAAATCTAATCTTTGTTTGTATGTTTTGACAGGTTGTAGATATTTATTGAATTTTTATGCTTACCAATTTTGTGAAATGCCTTGTCTACTTATGTTTATTTTAATTGTTTATCTCTTTTTACTGTTTACACAATTTGTGTTCAATTCCTAGAAAGAATTTATTTGTGATATATTCAGATTTTAAATCAAATTTATGCATTGCTTAACACAATTTTTGTTTTTGCTAAACTAACAAAACCTGGCATGTTTCTACAATTTTTTGTTTTTAAATTCTGAAAAGAAATTCTGTATTTTATGAATGCAATAATCTAGATGTTACTTGCAATGATAATTGTAAATTTTTTTGAAGTGCGAGTGATTAGCAGCACCATATGATTATTGCCAAGTTCAGATTTTATAATTACAGCAGGATTAGAGAGTTTTATTTTTAAGAATGTGTATAAAAAATGAAAAATATTAGAAATAAAATAAAAAAACTGATTTTAATATATTTTAAGGAAAGAAGAGGGGAAAATTAAGTGTCTAATAATAATAAAAAGAAATTTAGTTACAACTCTTAATCTAGTGTATTGTGTAAACTTTAATAATTTCAAAATAAGTAAGGATTTTTAAAATTAAATTTATTTATTTAAGCATTTTTTTAACAATTTGGAGAGATTAAAACTATTTTAAGTTATACATAAAACATCTTTGTTTTCTAATGGAATAAAAATTGCAAATTTCCTTTTATTATTGTATAAGTTTTTATTTAAAACCATGACATTTAAAAAATTTTAATTTAATAAGAAGCATTTGTTTTTCTAAAATAATTTGATATTTTACATTTTTATGTATATTATGTTATTCACAATTGGACATCTTCTTGCATTAGAAAATCTGCTATAATATTTTTGAATATTTTATCAGACTTTTCTAACAAGTCTTTTTAAATGTCTTAATTGTTTTAAACTACATTGTTTTGAATAAATGTTTGAATTTAATTAAGAGTAATATATAGTTAGTGTAATTTCATTATTGTAGAGTTTACATTTGTAGAATTTCATAAATATTTTCTTATTCTAAATTACTTTGCACGTTATACTTAAAATATAAATTTAAGTATATTTAAAATTAATGCAATTATAAATACATTAGTAAAAAATTTAAAAAATCAATTATGCATTTTTCATATAATTTGTTGTACTATTTAAATATTTTTATATTAGTGTTTTTATATTTCTTTATTTTTGTATCCATAGTTTAAAATATGATAATTTAATTAGCGACTACAAATGTAATTTGAATTAATAAATTTATTTGATTATTTTACATTTATAAAAATGGATACTTAAATATTTTTTTTTATTTGCATTAGTGTAAATTCTTAATGTAAAAATATGTCCTCTACTTTAGCTGCACATTTTTACAATTAAATAGGAGTGTCTATTTTAATAGACAAATAACATTCATTTCCCATGCCTTGTAAATTTCTGTAATTTAATGTGCATATAAAAGCTTTTTTATTAAAATTAGGAAGGAACAAGAAAAATTCATTAAATATTTGTTCATTTTGGAAAAAAAAAAAAAAAAAAAAAAAAAAAAAGTAACAAAATTTGGAAAACATAAAAGAAGAGCAAATACATATAAAAGAAAAAAATAATTGATGATGTTCTTTATGTTGTTATTATGGAAAATTCATATACCAAATCATATGTTTTAAGACACAAAGTATGTAAAGAAAATATGTGTATATGAAAGATTATTGCTTTTAAATAAGTAACAAATAGAAAATGCTTTTTTTTTTTAAATATTGTTATGGTAAAAAAAAAAATTCATTCTGCTAATCTGGGTTTATTGTTTGTAATTTTTTATACATATTTTATAAAACCACTTTTTTAATCTGTATATTTTCTGATATATTTTTTTCTATCTGTTCAGTTCAAATATATATATTTTTTTATATTTTCAATATTTCTCAAATAATATAGTTAAATGTATTTTCTACTTAATGTCAATTTAATTCATTTTGATTAATCTTCATAAATGTCTTAACTTTTTTTCATTTTTACAAAAAGATTTTTTACTATTAATAAATTAAAAGATTTATTTATTATTTTTATTTTATTACTATTATTTTACAATTTAGTTTTTTAAAATTTTTAATCATTAAAAAATTTATTTAATGACGATTTTATAAATAAATTTTTATTTTCCTTTTATTTATTAATTTTTATATGGGCAGTTTATTTTAAATTTATAATTGTACTAGCACTTAAATTTATAACTTATATATTTCTAATATTCAGATAAAATTATTTTTATTACATTCTTAACAGTTTGTTACATTTTTTTTTTTTATTTATTTTTCATTCAAAGATGAAAAAATACATAAAAAATTTATTGAACTAAAAATTGAAGGAGTTAGCATTTTTATTTCTAATGTTCAATATGTATTTAAAGTAGTTTTTATGAAAATGTGTTCAACCAAATGAAGTTATTTCATAATTAAAATTGTGTTGTGTAAATTTTTATTTTCATTGTTTTTCTTTAATTTATTATATCAATAGATAGATGTTTAAGAAAGATATTATTAAATATATATAGATTTGTCAGAATTTCTTAAATTAAATTCATGTAATTCATATAAAGTAAAATACCTATATTTAATCCAAAAGTTCTAACCCTGTTTAATCTTAATATATTAAAGGCTGAATATTTTTTTCTTTTACTTAAATTCTTTTTATTTAGTGTAAAAGCCAATTTTCTCTTTCAGCAAATAACCATTTTTCTCAGAAATAGCAGATTGTGTTATACATATTTTATAACTTAAGATTTCTTTAGTCTGTAAATAAAGCACTTATTTCCATTACTTGTTAAACGTTCTTAGACGTATTTCCTGAATAGTCATTTCTTTTAAATGAAGAAAGATATTTTTAAACTGTGTACAGTGTTAACTGTAGAGTGCCAAGGTGTACATAAAAGTGTGATGCAATGTATGTTTTGCCAAATTATGTATGAGATTGTTATAGGGTTACAAAATTGATTTTTTTTTTTTTCTTGGAGTGTATATTATGTAATATACTCTTTCCATTATCTTAGATGCACTTGGCAGTTTTTCAGGCTTAAGCTGCTACACAATTGTGATGGTGTCTTTTGTTTGAACTCAAGTCATTGTGCCTTTTGTCTAGAAAAAAAATAAAGTCCTTAATTTTCCTTGTAAATCAGTTGTCTTGTGTTTAGTTCTATAATCTATCAACATATTACAGAATTCATAAAAACGAACACTCGTAAACACAATCACACAGATATTAACGCCTTCACTACACGAAAACAGAAGCATAACTCATGCGATTATAACTATGTAAATTTTTTTGTAATCCAGAGTGAATGATGTAGAACAGACTTGTCATACTGTGGACTGCATATGGCACTCACAAACACATAACAGAAGCTTAACTCATGCAATTTTAGGTGGCATGGATGTTTGTTAGTGGTTTGGAATCCACGTTAAACTGTAGGTCCCGGTCTAAGTAGTCTTAAAGCGTGCAAACAATGACCGCAGAATGACGAACCAAGTCAAGTCAAACCAAATCATGCAATTATAACGATATAAACCTTTTTATAATCCTGAGTGATGATGTAGAGTGAATGATAGAACAGATTTGTCATACTGTGAGCTGCATATGGCCAAAAGTGGCTATGAACGCTTCCCAACAAAAAACAAACTTTTCCAACTGCTACTAAAAGAACGTAACTACAAGTAATTGTACTACATTAATGGTACTACATGTAGAATTGTGACCTGCTATTGATTTATAAAAGGGTTTTTTTTTTTTTTTTTTTTTTTAAATTTAACTTCGTTAGGATTGAGAGATTGGTAAAATCATTCTCAATTAATTTTATTTACTCAAACTTGTCGCTCATTTTAGTAATTCTCTATTTAAAAAAAAAAGGTGCGCTCTTGTTTCTTACTTTCATCTTTATGGGTACTCTGGTACTGCTTACAGTGTGTAATTACAAATAATCGAGTAGACGCTGAAGAAAGATGTAGGCGATTCAGTAAGTAAAATGCGATAATTATTGATAATATTTCTTTTACCTATCTTTGTAAAAGATGGATCTATATATTTAATTTGAAAACTTATGATTATCATTCTTTTTCTTTATTAATAAGCATTACTTTATAATTTTCAATCTTATTTTAAATTCTGCATGGATTTTTCACGGCCTTTTGAAAGAGAAAAGAAAACTGTAACGAAACGTTTTTTCGTCGTCAAAACAAACTCTGAAAATAATGTGCTTAATTTGTAGAGAAATTGTTCGTGTTTTCATAGAATATAAAGTGAAGCAGAATTTTGTGCATGTCAAGAGATGTGTCATACAAATAAAATAGTGGTACTGAAAAAGAAAAATTTCTCAATATTAATAATAATAATTATTTTTTACGAAAGTGGCAGAAACGGATTCTATTGAAAAGGCTATTAGATGGTTACAAATCTAATAGCAAAAAAAAAAAATCATTATTCTTATATCGATGCAGTGACATAGAAAAGTGGGTGTTATCAGCTCTAAAAGGGATGACAAAAAATTGCCAGTTTTGCCTTAATACGACTTTTAAAATGGCCATTCTGCAGGGGTGTTTTTTTTTTTAGTTCTGATTTTGCTGTCTTTCTTTTTTTTTCACGCCAAATTTTAAAAAATGTAGTGAAATAGGGATTATTTAATTATTCATGCAAGTGTGTAATTTCTGTGACAATTTTTGGGGGTTTTTAATAGTACAATTCTACATTTAATTAAATTGTATAATTTTAAGGAATAATTCGGGGTTGATTTAAGGGGGTTCACCCCTTAAAGTTTGTAATATTGGAATTTTAAAATCAATAAAATTGTCAGCATTCAAGTCGCAGATCCAGAAATAGCGGTTGCGGTGAAGCCCAGCGATTATTCTTTATCTATTATCTTATTTTAGAAAACAATGAGGGAGCGAATGGAAATTGCGAAAACCGCCGAAATGTGGGAAAGGAGGGGTGGGGGACTTTACGAAAACAGCCTATTAAAAAGGGAGACAGGGGTGGAAGAAAAATAGCCAATAAAACAAGTTGAATCAAAAACTACATAACATGTCATATAATTTATATAGGCAACAGCAAATTGCTGGTGAACGATGTGGTGCTGTAATGATTTGGTATCATTGTGTGATGTTTATTTTTTGGGGGGGAGGGGGAGTGTTCTATCTCGTTTCTTTTCAACTGTGCCGCTGCTCAAATAAACAACCTGTCCTGTAATTCATTGTCTCATGCCTTCAGTAAATATATCATCACCCCGAGTTATTCTATGCAATAGGATAATATTTTTAACCCCAACATCATAACAATATAGTGCGCGTGAAAGATTTTAGGCAGTAGTGTGGATATGTATTTTCCGCTCGAAAAACGATAATAGAGTAAGCAAGTTTATTTAGGACTTCTATTAATATATAGCATTCCATATAATATGCAAAATAATTCAAATATGCTGCCTCAATAAGAGGAACAGAAAGTGTAATGTGAATAAAGAAGTGAGAGTGCACTTTTCGCTGTATTATTGTAAATAAAATATGCAATTTTTAATTTTTGTTTTAAATAAAATCTGTTTTGGTTTTATAAAATCCTGAATGTAACATCAAAAATATATAACAAGTATGAATACAGAAATTAAATTAATAATAATAGAAAAAAAAAAAATAGGTAAAGTGAAATTTAGCTTAAGCTAGCCAAGATTGGTACAAACACGTTCGATATTTATATTTTCATATTTCAGACCCCCGACGATGACGAGACAGGGTCCAACTGGAGCACAGCGAAGAAAGAAAGTTATGGAAGTCTGGTCGATGGTCGGCTCAATGCTGTAATTTGTGAAACTTTCGACATCTTGTGTGGGAGACGACATTGTAGCATTATGTCAATCCGAGAGTGAAGTTGAAGTTAACAAAAAACCTGATAGAAATCCCGAAAGTGAAGAACAAATGGAGAGGACATTCACAAAGTAACTGAAGAGTTCAAAGAAAATGATAAATTCGGGGATAACCATATTGAAGAAAAAAATAAATTAAAAGGCAGTGCATCAGACAAAGAGGCAGAAGGAGGAGAAGAAAAATACAAATACTAGATTATCTAATACTACTACCACAAGAGCCTTTACAGCATATCCTCTGCCAATAGTATTGTCCTTAAAATAACTCCATTGCTTGCTCCCACTACGAGGAACCAGCACAACAACTTTAACACTTTTAATAAAGTTGTTTAAGTCTTACGATTTTCGGCTCATCAATTGGTTCCAGAATAGTTACTTCAAAAAATTAGGATAGTTACCTCAAACTTCTACTTCGTTTGAGCCAACGACCTCATACAGGTTGAAGGCCCTACTTTTGGAGGTTTGGAGTAAAATTGCAGTGTCTATGGGAATTTAAATAAAACAGTCTGTTCTTTTGCAACATCTTTAATGCACACTATTTACAATTACACATCTACAAAACGCAACATTTAATATTATAATCAACTATCTAGTTTAATTTAATAATATCCATACCTAGATTGGCTTCGTTCTCTCTTCTCTCTCTCATACACTCAAAGTTCTACAGAATTTTCTCCTTCAGTTCTGCCACAGTTCTAACCTAGTTTTCCAGGTGGTTTTGACAGAAGGAGTCTCCTCTCAATAAGAACAGACATGCAATCATTTAACAATGCAAAAATCTTACCCCAATTTTTTTTTTTAATTTAGAGTAATATTTTATAAAATAATAAATAAGGAAAAATAAATGCAGCATTATTAAACGAAAACAGGAAAATGTACTTTCATTATAGTCAAGGAGAAAACTCTCCTCAAGAAAATTATAATAGAATATTATGCGGTCTTTTAATAATGTTGGCCGATTCAAATTTATTAATATCGTGGATAGCAGAATTTTCGTGATCACTTATTACACATTATTTATCGATATCAAAGGCCGTCGGTAGAGTTTGAATAAAATAACTCAATTTGTCCAACTTATTGGTAGCTTGCTGCATTCATGGTAACATATTGAAAAATTTAGGGAAGATTGTCACCATGCTATTTCGTTCTTTAAATAGAACCAGTGGAGCAAGAAGATTCATTTGTTGTATATCAGGAAAGAGAGTAATAGTAGTTGCAGAGACTTGATTTAATAGGAGACTGAGTGTCGCTTCCTGCTGCTTAAGCAAATGACGCTGATGGAGAAATAGGTGAAGGTGTTAAGGCTCGTTCCCACCGAGGCAAGCGACAAAATTTTTTCGACCCCTTCACAGCGAAACGTCAGAAATAGCATTACGCCTAGTGAAGAACCGCTTCGAGTTGAAAGTTGGGCAACTCCAAGCGGCGGACTGCAAACCGGTTTCAGGCGACCGCGGTGAGGCTAGTGATTGGTCAAATTTTTCACTTACATCTCGCCTTGGTGAGCACGAGCCTTTAGGTCTTGAAATGACAGAAAAGTTGGAAAATTGTCCTTTCTTAGGTTGCAACTTCGGAAAAGCAGGATACCCTCTTCAAGAAACGATGTGTCACAAGCCTTGACAGTCTGACAGAAACTGTTTGGATCAGGAATTTTCTCTTCCATGCAACATTCCTTAGTTGTGTGATTGCCTCCACATGACCTCGAGCAAGGCAATGACAGTTAAAACTTGAATGGCCCAAAAATTACATTTCAAGCACTCAGCTGTAGAATTTTTCTTGTGAAGTTTTCAATGGTTATGGACAAGTAGAACAAATATGTTAAGAAAAAAATGTCTTTTACATTTACTGTACGATTAAGTTCAATTAGAAATAGTAGTAGAGGTTCCTTGAATTTGAATTTTTAAGTTGGACTTTTTTATTTTAATTTAGATTGGTGAATGAATAGAGATTTAGATTGGTGAATGCATAGACTGGAGTAACTTCTTCCTCAGAGTGAGAATTCTTGGGATGTGTTTCAGCCATATCCGCAAACACCTAGTTTTAAGAGTTCAAGAGGGTTTAATGTAGGCAATAAATTCCAAATTTACACATTTACGATACGGATCATAAATCAAATTTCTTGGCCCGCCACCCTGTATATAATATTCATTGGCAATAAAATATTACACATTATTATAATTAATATACAATTATAATTATAATTATTAATGAAAATTGTAATATTATTATAAGTTACCAACAATTATTCTTTTTAATTAGAAGTATTTGTCAATATCTACAAATTAGCATGTAGCTTAAAATTAGAAAAAGTTCAAATTACCAAATTGAATACAGATATTTGAATTCATAATTAAAGTGAATGGCATCGCTCTTAAATGCACAAAAAACACTAAAAAGGAAAGAAAAAAATCACAAAATTTGTTGTGAAAGGGATTTAAAATTGTATTGTACTTGCTCTAAAAATCATAAATGCAACTAATATATTAATATATTAGGTTGATGCATAATTATCAGGCGTTCTTGGACGCTATTTATTATGAAAAAGGAAACATAAAAATTCAACAGTAACATTTTTAAATGATTAATCAGTAGCGTAGTCACCATATACTTTAATAATTGCTTCCTATTTCCTTGGAAGACGGTCGATTCCACGGGCAAAGAATTCACTGTTCTTGAAGGCAATCCATGCTTTGACATCCTCCACTAAGTTATCGAAATCTTCATAAACTTTGTTCATCTGCCAGTTTTTACCTACCGATTGGCGTGGTAGTGGGTAGGCGCTTCTGTGGGAGAATATGGCGGATGTGGAAGCAGTTCCCAGCCATTATTGGCGATGCATTCGACAACAAGACGCTCAACAAATGGACGGGCATTATCGTGGTGGAAGACGCTGCGGTTCTTTTGTGCAGTCTTTTGGTTGAATGGTCCACATTGAAGTTATCGACCAGCATTCGAATCATCAAGCTTTCGTCCCCTTCCACTGCTGCCAAAAGTGCCTGGTCATCTAAATCCGACGGTCGACCTCTTCTTGGCTTATCTTCCAAGCCAGTGTCGTCAGATTTGAAACGGGCCAACCATTGCCTGTATCGACTTTCGCTGATTGTGCCCTCACCGAAAGTTCGTTGAGATCGCGAAAATGACTGTGCTGCCTTCTATTCTTTCTCAAAGTGGTACAGCATAATATGACGAATATGAGTATGGTTATCGACATGCATTTTTATAACCTAAACGTAGAAAGATATTTTCATTCATGAATTTATTAAATATTGTAAATTTTTATTAAAATATAGCACACCAAAGAAACGTTTGATAATTATGGACCAACCTAATAGTAAAATTATAATGCATAAAATTTTGGTTCATTGATTAAAAGTAATTTTCGTAAAGGAATATCCGGTTGCCAACAACTTCCTTTTTTATGCAAATTTTTAGCAAAGTCAATAATCCCTTATGGCATTTTTTTTTTAAAGTATTTTTTTATAAGCATTGCATGTAATGAGCGTCAAAAATCATTCTTGCTTAAATCAATAAATTATCAAAGAATGTATTTCATATTTTAGAAAAGAATCATTGATTTATTGGTTTTCATCAATAAATTGGCTGTGAATCCCCCCAGATATTGACACCCAACTTCATTATCAGCATATTTTTCGTTTGGCTTCTTGCACATTACTTGAAGATTCTTTCCTTGTTCTTTCTCTCTCCACAAGGATTTCTTTTGTGGTACATTGGTGGGCCTCATGTTCCAAGTATTTTTGTCACGAACAGCCCACTGATGAAGGAAGGGCGTCGTCTTCCTTGAGAAGTTTTAGCGGTAATCACATGACATTTACATCTCATATAAGAGAAAACCAGTAAAATTTTCATAGGCAACCGAATTGTCGATGAGAAATGCTCATATACATTGTCATAATCGCTATAAAAGTCTTCTCGTTTCTGAAAATAGTGATTTCAGCGGATGAAAATGAACTTTTCTGCAAACTTGCTTTGCTCACTATCATTGGGCTGTAAGTTGGGCCACCCCAACAATTTTTGTGCAATTTTCTTTGATTCTCTTTGCTAATAAAAGTACGTGGGCCTGATGGCAGAAACTAGCGCTTTGGCACTAGATGCCGCAGATTCTGATTCGAGTCCCGGCAGTGCTGTGGATATTTGTAGTGGTGCGGAATCCACTTTAAATCGTAGGTCTTGGTCTAATATGACTGTAGAACATAAGGCCGACAACCCTACCCGGTAAGAAGAAAACATCTCCTGTCTCAAATTTACCAGTAGGCAGATGGCCTTGCCTGCCATTGGCTGTTGCGCCAATGAAGAAGAAGAAGAAAAGTACGTGGTTTGCAAACTATTATTAATTATTATTCATGTAAAAATTAACACATATAGAAGCATGTATTTTATAGCGTTGTGCGTAACTTGCATCGCTTTGTAACTGAGACAACCTGTCGAAAATCTCTTAAACAAAATGTTCACTCGATTTATGGCCCAGTGGTAACGCACGCACCTGCTACACAGGATGGTTCGATTCCTCTAGCGGAGTCCGGGGCAGTCGCTGCTTTCAGAAACAAAAAGACTTGATGGTGATTGTGACAGTATGCATAAAAATCTCGCATCGATACTCGCCACTATTTGGATGGAGTTTCTAGTTTTTTCTCATACAAATGACAATTACTCTAAAAGTCTTCTCGGCAGGTAATGCCTGCCATCTTTTTGTTATTTGATATACTGTTCGTGTTATACATAAGTGGTACACGTCATTTATCGATGCATAAAAAATGAATTATCATCCATTTACATCAAACTTGACTTGTCACAAAAACACTGGATGGTTACCCTTCGTAAGTGGAGGACTGTAGTTTATGAAGGAAGAAATCTATATTGTGTTGTAAACATTTGTTGATTTCTAAAGTTGTAAGTTAATATTATTTATTTCAACTATATTTGTTAAATAATTGAACTAATATTTATCATTATGTCGGTTACGAAATTTTATGTAGTAATATTTGCTGAGTCTCCTCGAAAACAATTTTACAGCACCATTTTATCATTTCTTACAACATCTTCATTATTTCACAGACATTTTTTATGAAACTCCGAACATCAATGTTGCGATGTTGTTCACTTGAGCCAACTGTGAGGTAAACAGTTTTATTGCTATTAAGTGTTTTGACTGATATATAGTACTAGATACATGCCAAAAAAAGTTTTTTTTTTTTTTTTTTCATGAAAAATAAAAATAATAAGTTTTCATAAAATTTGTATAGATGGAATAGGTTTATACAGATGGAATAGGTTTATACAGATGGAATAATTTGTATTATGTTGATTACAGAATAGGTATGATTGCTGTCATTGAAACTATGTTTTAAAATAAACAATCCAAGAGTCATTCTGAAGAATTACTGATTTTGTTTTTTATTTTAATACTATTTTAAACCTTTACAAAGCTGAAGAAAAAAAAAAAAAAAGGAAAATTTTTTTACAAATCCCAAAGTGGGAAACCATAGAATTTCGACTTTTTTTATTTCTTGTATTTTATGTGTTTCCCTTTTGAACAGAAGAATTTTTCACACTATTATAAGCTTTTTTTTTTTCATTTTAAAACTCCTTTTTTCTTTTTTAAATAAAATTAAGAGTTCCAAACTGACTGAATTAAAAGTCTTAATGAAACTGAAATTACGAGAATTTTTTTTTTATTTCTACAAAAGGAAAAAAAAAAAAAAAAAACTATTTCGTATTGAATAATTAGATGTGATCCCTTTAGAAAATAGAATTTACATTAAACAGCTCCTAACAAAATAGCAGGTGCATAGAATAAAAGAAATAAATTATTCTATAATTATTATAAGAATTTATAATTATTTCAAACATATTATTGAAGAATTTTTCAAACTGTTTAAAAAATATGTCATTTGGAAAGTAATACTTATAAATAGAATCATAGCAATGATAATAAAGCAATCTATATTAAGAATGACAATTGATCAAATGAAGAATAATCTCCATCGCGCCTATGCAATTATTATAAATTTTGATATAATTATCAATTGGAAAACGGAAATTAATAAATTAGCACAAAATAGCAGATGCATAGAATAATGAAGAACTAATGGAACTATTAGTATTATTAAACGAACTAATAGAAATATTATGCGAAATTATTATGCTTTTAGATAGCATTAAATTTGCAATATTTATAATATTAAATTCATTTGTGATTATTATAAGAATTATAATTATTTCAAACATATTATTGAAGAATTTTTCAAAACTGTTTTAAAAAGGGTCATTTGGAATGTAATAATTATAAATAGAACCACATCAATGATAATAAAGCAATCAGCTCTGTAATAACAAGCATGTAATTAAGCACAAAGATATATTTATTTAGAACATTATGCTGAAATATTTTTGCTACAGTCGGAAGCTAGAAATAGAAAGTTTAGAATTTTTGAAGGAGTTTAGAGTCGGTTTAAAAATTCGACCCCTGACTTTTTTATAAAAATAATAATTATTTTTCCAAAATACTAGGCATTACTGTTAAAATTAAATGTTAAGTAGTTCAATTGTATTTCAATATTATAACCAGCGGTAAAGAAGCTACTAAAGAAGCTTTAGCTATTTTAGTTTGCCGCTCTACGGTCATTTTTGCATACTTTAGGCTAATTAGGACCAGGACCTACAGTTTAGTTTAAAGTTTCTCAAAAAATTAATATCTTGAATCTCACAGTAAAAGAACATCTTATAGAAATTATTCCATTATTAAAAACAAATAAAATTTAATTTATCACAAATATAGCATCTTTTTGTTAAAATTAAATTTTTTTTTGTCCTAAGATGTTCTATAATACTTTGGTATCTCTTAATTTAACTATACTGAATCCAGTGTTATTTTTATTCGATATGTATTTTTGCAAGCAAATTTAGATCACAAGAATGTCTTTTAAGTTAGTGCAAATACTACACCTTTAAAGTTGTCAAAAACTTTGTTATGAAAATGTTTTTATAAAGTACATATTTGTTATGAAAATGTTTTTATAGAGTACATATATGAGTTAAGTAAAAGCCATTGAATTTATCACGTAAATTCTTTTTAATACATTAGTAAAGATCATATTACATAAAAGTACATAAAAATATGTTTTTTACGTCTGAAACATAAAAAACAGTCGTTGGAAATCAATCTTTTCAAATCAAATTTTTTAAAATAAAATATTTCCTCAGAATTATATGTATATAACTTTTTATTTTTGGTGGTATCACTAACCCTATTTTTAGAATACTACTACTACGCCATATTAGCATCATATTAAAAAAAAAAAAATACACACAAAATAAAAATAAAAAACTGTAAGATTGCAACTGTGACTTTTTAAAAATGTTCGATTTGAGTCTCGTCAGTGCCAAAGAGTGCCTTAGTGTCCCCAATGAATAATTTGAGAAGCTTCCGAAGATTTTTATTTCTGGTTAACTCTTTCGCTGAAAAAACAAAAAAGATCTGAGTGGGTGAACTGCCGGTATCTAAGAACAGGACAGACTCGGAATGTTACAAACACATGATCTTAACACACTTGATAGATAGATTTTTATAGACGATTAACCTGATTCGTTTTGTGACGATAAACAGAATTTCATAAATAAATTTCCAGAAAAAGAAATCTTCTACGCTTGAGCATGCTATGTATAGTTACCATTTTTTTATTTGTAGAGGTCAAAAACCTCATACTAGAATAATATCGTGTTTACGCATGATAAAAAAATCTGAAATTCATTAATGAATTTCATTTTTTTTTTATTAATTTCTTTTGAGCGAATATTATTTTTCAATCAAATTTTTCTTCTAGTGTGGCATACTACTGTGTGTGTCAAGAGTAAGACCAATTTTCAATTTAAATTCCAGGGCTTATGAATTTCAATTTTTCTTTTTCGGTTGCTGGCACTGTGAAATCTGTACTTGAAATTTGACGTCAAAAAATATTCGTGTGTTTGAGTTACGCTTGGCTTTTGAGACGCTAAAACTGATTTTGAAATGTCTGAATTAATTGAGCAAATAACTTGCATTAAATTTTGTTTGTAGAAACGATATGGGGTGTTGCAGAGGCATTCGACAGAGCATTCCTGTATCGGAAAAGAAATGCTTACAAGTGGTATAAACAGTTCAAAGAGGCAAAGAACACGCGTTGAAGACGAAGGCCCTTTGGTCTGGCCATCAACCTCAACCGACGAGGCTCACGTTCAAAAATTAAGATTTAGTGCTTGTAACCGTCGATTTACGTTTAGAAGACCTTGCTGATGATGTTGGAATTTCAAAAGGATCAATCTATTCCATTTTGGGCATCAAACGCATCAAATCTCGATTATTTGCCAGCCCTGAATGCGCCAGCTCACACTGCATTGATTCTTCCTGACTTCTGGCTATTCCTAAACTCAAAAGACCACCCTGGGGGACACCGTTTGAGTCGATTGAAGAGATTCAACTTCAAACGAATCACCGCGCGCTTTTTGAAGGTCCTTCCCTGCACTGATGATTTTTAGTGTGCGTGAGGATTGGAAAAAGTTGCCATAAGTTCATTGTGACCGGAGGGTTTACCACAGCAGTTGATAGGCGCATAGTTCTCTACCTTTGGCAGGGAAGGAGTTCTCCAACTTTTTTGTTTTGAGTATTCTCTAACTTTTTGTTTTGAGCTCATTCCTCTAACTTTTTGCATTTGAAGGGTTGCCTTAAGTTCTCTAACTTTGAAGGCGCTGAAATAAATTTGGAAGAATAAATAAAAGAGTTTTTGGAAAAAAATTGGTCTTACTTTTTGAGATAGTTTCCGAGTCATATAGTTTATAAGGTTTTTTTACATGGTGGTGGTCAGAGAGGAGTTAAGAGAAGTGAGATTAGCAACTTTATATTTTTCAACTGAAGTTTATTGCTTTCCAGACAGAGCCGCCAATAATGCCAAGGGTCTGTAATCTATCAGAGTAGGA
>BPLR01017962.1:0-28010 GCA_021605095.1 Caerostris extrusa | reverse complement strand
GTTACGTATTGCTGAGCCCAAAGCGCAGTGTGTATACGAAGAACAAAGAAAACTAAAGTGTTGTTTTAACGAATGTGGTCTGCGAAATGTTATGACGTGGATCGTTAGAAAACAGGAAAGTTGCAATTAGCTAGAATGAGTAAAAATTAAATGTAAAATTGCCTTGTGCGAGATTTGTGTTTAATTCCCTTGAAAGCTTGCATTCTTTCTAATCTTGCACAAAATTTAAATTGCTTTATAAGTAAATAGTTTCTTTCTTTTTTCATGCTGTTTAAAAATATAAGTTATATCTGCAAGCTATTAGGTATAGTAATGTTGTGCAAGTTTTATAGGGAACAATTTTACAGAAATGTAATTTGAATGAAAGAAGGAATAAATGAATATAAAGAGAAAATGTTACATTAAATTAATTTCAAACCTAAGATAAATGTTTTGAAATAACACTAGATTTGTAAATGTTAGTTACCTTAGTTTTTGCAGATAATTATGTTCATTGTGTGCTTAGTCTAATATTATATTAGACTTAAAGTTAGAAATATTAGTGATTGCAATTTAAGACATGAATTTTTTTTATACTTAATGAACTTAATTTTTACATACATAGTGTATTTAAATTCAGATTAAAAATATAAGTTATGATAATATTTAGAATAAACGCGATATATTTTCATATAGTTTAGAATGCTTGACGCACATATTACCGGCTATTAAAATTGAAATCTACAAAAACTATATATTATAGTATATATAAATTATATATCTTATAACTTATATATAGCGCTCTATCACCGATGTCTTTCAATAAATATATGTGCTTACAATTATTACATTTCAATAATTATATTCCTTTACTGTGTAATCTGATATCTAAAATATGTTTACAAGTTATGTTTGGTTAGTTTTTGTAAAATATGCATAAATATATCTACTGAAATATTCCATTCAGCAAATGAAACTCAAATTCGATATCAATAACAATTTTTATCGATTTGTATACACGTTTTAAAAAGGATATTGTATTACTGGCTACGAGGAATATAAACGATATCTTTTATATGTACCACCATATATGTTATATCAGCCCTGAATGGCCGAGCGGCTAGCGCTCTGGCGCCTGGTAACACAGGTTTCAGGTTCGAGTCCCGGCGGTGCCATGGAGGTTTTTAGTGGTTCGGCATCCAGTTTAAACTGTAGGTCCCGGTCTATAGATCGTAGAGCGTTGCGGGGGCATTGTTACTCCGCGTCCGTGGCTTATCTTCGCTACACGCGCCCCCTAGGTAATGCAAAGTGAGTACGTCTGTGCAGCGCTTGCCTTAGTGGCATTCAAAACCAAGCTGTCTAAGTGTTTGCCAGCTGCATTAGAAAGAAAATATATATTATATCGCTCCCTATTACCGATGTTTTTTCTATAATAACCTTCCAATAATTGTATCTCATTATTCTGCAATCTACTATCTAAGAACTTAATTTACTGTTGTTAATAAAATTTACTGAAGGAATTAACAAGCTATACATTATACATTTCAGTAAAATATGGATAATGGTTGCAATGCATGTATTACGATTTATTATTTTTATATTTTCTAACTTTTTTTATACACACAGTATATTTAAATTTATATAATTAATTAATTGTAGAATGTAATTGCTAATGCAATTAATTGTTGAATTTAGAACAAAAGTAATAAATTTTCAAGTAATTCAGAATGCTTGAAGCGCATATTAATGATTATCAAAATTTAAATCTACAATAAATTTAATAATATCTGAAACTATATGTACATAAATATTAATGCTGTAACCGTGGTTCCGCCTACGCGACCATGTTTCCACCTACGCACTGCGAGAACACCGCTTACATCATACAGAAGAAAGCGTCAGTTGGCATCGAGACTCGCCAGAGGAGACGTACGGTAAAACAAGTACTACCGTTAGTTATCAGCTCTCACCCCGAGAGAAGATATAGTTAACCCCATCCTGTGCTTAAATTGGCAGACTCTCATCCAGAGAGGAAATCTATTTCGCTACTCAGCGTGTACCTGAATAACTTTATTTACAGCCAAAGTGGAATCCTTCCACAAATATATAATTAGATGTTTTAACTGAGATGTAGGTTGTGTATTATTTATATGTGAATGTGGAATTTGTGAGCGTATATAGAAAATTTCGTGCTCTTAAAAATTAGTCTCGACCACGCCCAGATCTAGCTGCACAAAAAAAAAGAAACAAATCGACATGCCACTGCAATGCTATCATTTATGTACTTTTTACATATTTTTATTTTTCTCATATTACTAAAAATAAAAAAAAAATACAACAAAAATTCAATAAATCTTTTTCTTCTATTTAAAACAATTTGTTTCTGAGGATATTAGTTATTTCTTTTGGTCATTGAAATTTTACTCAAAAATTTAATTATTGCTTATGTCATCCCCAAAGTATATTATTATTGAAATTTGTTAATTAATTTAACGTTCAAATAAATTTTCTGCTGCACATTATATAATCATTTTTTCCGAATTATGTTTAAAATTACTTGAAACAGCGAACTTACTGTATTAAAATTAAGATTTGTGTTAAAATTCTTAATAATTTTTATAAACTCACTTCCTTGATAATTATTATTATTATCAATACTAACGCTTTAGATACTAAATTTTTATGCAAATTATAAAAATTATTTTATTGTTTAAAAACTCTATTAACGAAATTAATTTAACATCTTAAGTTTTTTATTTGTTTTTAAAAATCTTTTTACATTGTATAGCAAAAATTATCTTTTAGACAGCCAATTAAAAACATATTTATCTGCTCTACTACTGAGTTATCAGTACGAAGCTTGTAACTGATATTAAAAACATCACTTTGTAAATAGCCCCTCATTGCTAAAGTAAAAAGATAATGCGGCGTAACAAAGAAAGGGAATATTTTCTTCGCTCTGTATGCTAATAGGATTTTCCGCAAAATATACTAACGCGGTCGAGACTATAAACTTGACGCTTACTACCATGAATATGGAAAAAAAAAATTACTGTTATCTTTTATCCTACTTTGTTTTTGGTCTTCGAAAATGCACGATCAGGAACATAAACTTAAAGTTAACTTGCATGGATAAAAGGCAATGATGTTCTAAGCTAAGCTTTGTTTTGTTTATGGAAATAAATGCTTGAATCGATTGATGCATTGCATTAGGTTTTTTTTTTTTAATTCAGGAAAAAATATATACATTCTTACACTATATTGTTTTAGAAGGCAATTTGATTTTGATGTTATTTACCATTAAAATGGAAAATATACAACAGATTTCGCTTTTATTTTATTTAGGTTGTACCACAAGGGGACAGTTAAGTACAACTCTCAGTATACCACCACAATTTAAAATTCTCATGGGTGCAATATGGAAAATTCACGCTATCTTATCTTCTCGCTAGAGCCCACTGGAAGAACTTCATGTCCTACAGATTTATTAGGACCAGGACGTATACAAGGCAGGTTTTTTAGGTCTGATTCGCCCATAGAACTCTGTTCGGAAATTCAATAAGCTATGAATCCAATAACTCCTGACTAATTTTTATGAATAAGGAAATACATACGGTTGAAAAAAACATGCTAAGAGAGGGTTTCTAAAGTAGATTAACAAATAAAAATTTAATATGAGTTTTAATCGATTTTTAATTAATGTGTTACTCTTTCTGTATACATATAGTGGATGTTCTACAATGGAAAACTATAGTGATGTAGCATATTGGCATTGATCCAAATGTTCCATATTGGCAAACTGTAATTATGTAGCACATTGGCAATGAGCCAAATGTTCCACATTGTCAAACTGTAATGATGTAGTATATTGGCAATGCTCCAAAATTTCTGCATTTTTAAATTGTAGTGATGTAGCACATTGTCCAGATGTTCCACACTGGTAAACTGTTGGATCATGGCCAATGTGCTACATCACTAATGTTCTACACTGGTAAATTGTAGTGATGTATCACATTGGCAATGATCGAAATGTTAAACATTGATAACTGTATCAAAATACGCGACTCCAACAACGCAAATGGACTTTGTCACAATTAACATTAAACATGCTGCGTTTCTTAACTGGGACTGCAGCCTACGTTACCGCCTAATGTTGAAACCATTTGCATTCTAGATGACTCAGTCTACCATTGAGTTACAATACACATGACTAGACAAAATGAAATATGGTAAAGTATGTATAAGTTTTAATGTAATTTATAGTGTAAAAAATAGAATTGCCATCAGCACAAAAATAATATTGCCATGCCAGTGTTTGATATTAAGAACTATCTTTTGTTATAACAGTGTTTCACTGTCTTGTCTTTCGCTGTCTTGCCACCATTGTCTTATGTATAGTCCATATCAATCAGCCGCAACATTAAAATCACTTCTTCAATAAGTAAAACAATCTTGAAGATGTACTGAAATCTGCAACTAGACGACAAAAGTTTGTTCACTGTGTATCATATCATAATTGCAATTGAAGTCAATTCATTCATGATATGATACACATAGAATGGAAGATATAATGCTGATGTTACATAGATAGCTGAAAAATGTAAATTCATCGTATGTGATGTTCTTGAAAACGAACTACTACACGTCTGAATACGTTTGCAGTTATCTATATATCACTAAGATCTATACATTCCATTTAATTTGACTTGCAACATAGTTTGTTGCATAGCCTATTTGAATGTTTTAATGATGTTGTATCTACGAGCAATATGTTATACAAAAATCAGATGTGGAGAAAAAATGGATAATGGGGATCACAGGATAAATAAAATATGTTTTTGATAAAACATGTTGTATAAATAAATTTAAAATATGTAGAGGAAAATATCGTAGAATCTAATTAAAATAAAGCAAAATGCAGAAATTAAAATAAATTCATGATAAAAGATGAGATTTTTAAATGTTATTCATTTAAAATCGAAATCTGTCCTTATTCTTTTAAGGAAATGACTGCTGTAGAATGCAAGTAAAAATACTTGATTTTTAATTATGAATCAAAATATTTAAAAAAAAAAGAAAATATTTCTATTCCATAAAAATATTGTATACTGAAATATTATTGAACAATTTCATTGACTTGCAATGACCAACAATTATTAATAAAAAAGGAGCACAGGAACCTCAATTTGTTCAACGTATTAACACAATTTTAACCTAATAAACACAGAATTAGCGAGGATTTTTTTCCAACCATATAAATTATAACTATAATTCAGATTAAAATTCTTATTCAATGTACATATTTTTTGTAGAATTTTAAATTATAACATTTAAGATTTATGAATTTTTAATACTTAACTTTTATCGTACGTGTTATTATTCGAGTTCAACGCATTTTGACATATGTTATTGTTGTTTATTATATATTTAAACAACTTCCTAGGAAATATAGAAAAAACAAAATTGCTTATGAAAGGAATAAAATTTATTTATTTTTTGTTTTGGAATTTAAATACAAAACCTTTACTGTTAAAAATGACTTAAATTATGAATACTTTTCAACTATGAAATTTATAGCATAATTGAATGAATTACAACTATTTGGTCAGTAACGACGTTAGAATGAAATATTTTTAACTGAACACACAATTTAACAACTCTTAACTATGCTATAAAGTGAGTTTATAGAAATGAACAAATATATTTTTATAAAAATTTGTTACTGTGTCGTTTTATTTAATTAACTAAAATTAAAAATTTCTTTTTCTCACAATTTTAAACTGAAAATTTAATTCTACTTTAATCAACTTCTGTTCTTATAAAAACTGTGTTTGTCGTCATTCATGAATATTAAAAAAATTAAACACAAACAAAATGAGAAAATATACCTTTTAAAAGCAAATTTTGATTGTTTTCAAAAACTTTTTTCCCAATATTTTTGACTAAACACATCATTTAACAACTGTAATATGTACAAATATGTATTTATTTATATAAATTTATTGATATGCCATTTCATTTATTTAACTAAAAGTAAAAATTATTTTTCTCACAATTTTAAATAGAGAAATTTAACTCTAATAAATTAACTAACTAACTAACTTAGTCCACTTTTTGTCCTTATAAAATCTATATTTGTCATCATTCATGAACGTTAAAAAAATTTTAATGAAAACAAACTGAGAAATTAAACCTTTTAAGGGCAAATTTTGTTTCTTTTCAAACATAAATAATTTAACTAACGTTTTCTAAACTATCATTTACTGAACTGAACAAAAAAAAAAAATTGTTTATCAATACTTCTTAAAAAAATAAATTCAATTAAGGTAATTTACCTTCTCCAGAAATAATCAACATAATTTGTAAGTATGAAAATTAGGATTAGGGAAAATAAACTGAAATATAAGATATAATTATTGATATTATCATTACTTTTAAGTGTTGATATCCTATTATAAATTATTGGTGAGTTTCAAGGAAGAAACACTTACTTTTGAAATAAAACAAATATTAATAAAAGTTTTCTTAAAAGTAAGTATTTATAGAAAATTTAGCAACTTACTTATTGTTGCTAAAACTTATTTAAGCAAAAATTTGAAGACATTTTTATTGGACATTAAAAACAAAAAAATGTTTCTTTATTAACATAAATTGATTTGATGAAATAAATTGACATAAATGGCATAAATTTATTTGATGATACACAATGAAGATTTGTGGAAAATGCGAATTAACCTGGAATATAAGATAAAATTATTGATATTATCATTACTATTAAGTGCTGATATCGTATTATAAATTAATGGTGAGTTTCCAGCATAATGGTTAGTTTTCACTTTAGCATTTTTTTGCATTTAATCAAATGGGAATAAAATTAAAAAGCAGCATAGTACGTTAACAAGTTACTTTCTGTTGTCGAAACTTATTTAAGAAAAATATGGAAACATATTCATTAGACATTAAAAACACAAGCAGTATTCCTTTACTAACAAAAATTGATTTTAAAATTTATGTTCACTTCTCACAAAATGCTAAAGAGTACCCACATTCCAATCAATAATGCTGTACTCATCCCTAATTTCATGCATAAAGTGTTCCAAACTGGGGCAAATTTCAGGATGAGCCTTACAAAATACTTCTATTTATGATAGCTGTAAATTACCAACTAACTAGTGAAACGTGTGAGGCAGATCATTTGAGGGAACATCTTTAAAGGTTTCCTCTGCGCGTAATGACCGCATTCTATGATTTCCTTTTAACAAGGAGGTATTCTCAACAACTCATCTATTGCAGACAAAATTTTAATGATTTCTGGACATTAGTTTCACTTTGAAATACGACCGCTCACATAAATTAACGCCTATCTCGGAAGACCTTTCGAAGGAACAGGAATTGAACTACTATATTGGGAAGTTTTATGAACAGTCTTAAACAAGGAATGGGGTTAAACAGAGAATTGAATTATAGTTAGATGGTTCACAAGAGGTGTATAAATTAAGGTAATTGCAATTTTAATATACATGTCGTCTTGTAAATTTTGTGTAATATTAGTTATAAACCATCAATTGATAGAAATGGTGGTTAGGACGGGTGACTTAATTTTTAGAGTGTCTAATGCACTATTGATTTAAAACACTATAATAAAGATAATTATAACATTTGTAATTAGCCTTAAATCATTGCAATTAATAGATCATGTCGTGGTGTTAATTAACAGTTAATTTCCCTTATTGCTGTATAGTGTGGTGCCTAATTTATTTTAGTGTATTTATTATGTTAAGAGTTAATCGGTTTTTTTATAAATTAATTTTGATAATTCTATTCAGCCAACAGTTGTATATATTTACAGTTTTCTAACTCTGAGAATTTTAATAGAAAATTTAGTTGTTTACTTATTACTTTTATTGCTATATAGAGTGGATGCCTAAATTATTTTAGTCTTTTGTATTGCGCTAAGAATTAATAAGTTTCTTTATAAAGAAATTATGGTAATTCTATTCAGCTAACAGCTATATAGGTATATTTAATAGTATAACAAGTAACTAACTGTTATACAGTATAACAAATATAAATATTTTCAGTATTTTTACTTCCAGAATTTTTGTAGAAAATTTAGTTACTGACAAATTTTTTCCTTATTAGAATAATAATTTTTTAAATAATTTTCAATAATTGAATATATAATTCAGTTTTATTAATCTAAAATATTTAATTAATAATAAATTGAACCCTAACTTGTGATTTTTGGAGCAATTTATCGTCTATCAAGACTAACGTAGACCACCTACTTGTATCGCTTTTATTATATTCTAATGTCAACGTTATATTTTCAACTAAAAATATTTACTAAATTAATTAAAATATTCTAAACTCAACAACTTAAAATGAATTTAAAAATTTATGTTTCTCATTTCTAATATATTGTATTATTAATGTACAACCCAAGTAAGAACAGAAAGAGTCATTTACAGTTTTTAAGAAATTTCAACAAAAGATAGATAGGTAATAATGCTGTTATATAAAAATTCAACTAATCCCCCTATTCGATTCAGAAAAGTCTCACCAAAAAAATTCAAGAATTTTTATTTCTAAAATTTCAGAATTACTGCTTTAATTTTCTAAACATTCTTAAATTCGGCATTTTTATTTACTTCAACTATTATAGTGTTAAAGAATATTAAAAATAATTGTATGTCATTGCAGAAATACATTTTTTTATTTGTTTATCTCATTGAAAGAAGAGGGTTTATTATTATTTTTTTTGTATAAACTAAAAAATATGTATATTACATCAAATGCAATACAAAAAATTAAATTAGAATTTCAACAAAACAAAACAAAAAAAAAAACTTTTTTACTTTTTAATATGGGCTATCAAAAATTATATGAATAAGTTATTTTAAAGTTATTTATAGACTTAAAATTTTTATCACTTAAAATTTGCCAAGCAATAAATTTAATTTTTCTTTAAATTTAATAAATCATGTTACTTAAATTAGTTTTCTTAAGTTTTTATATGCTCACCAAATAAAAAAATATAATTTATAGATTAAATATTTATTTATATTTATGAAAGAAATTCTAAATTAAAATATTTCCTGAAATTACGTTTTTTTAAAAAAGTATTTCTTAAAACTGCCTTCGTAATTAAGATGAATGAGAATCTTTATGATGGGAATTAGCATTTTAATTTTACTCGAAATAAAAAAAAAAGTATAATTGTATTAATTATTCCAAAAACTTTATTAACTCTTTTTTTCCTTAAGTATTCTTTAAAAAAAAGCTGCGTTAAATTGCTTCATTTGATAAATGTGATTATAGAGGATTAGTTTTGTATTCGAAAAGAAATGTAAAAAAAAGAAATATCAGTAATATTTTTAAATGAGGCTTAAGAACAAAAATTAAATACTTGGGGAAAATGGAAATATTTTGGAGATTGTCAATTTATAGATAAGAATGAATTGCTCACATAAATTGTTATTTAAAGTGAATGTATTTTTTTCTAATTCGTAGATTTTATAGCCAAGAGGAAATTGTTATTGAATCTTCGATATTGGGGAACATTATTTAAAAAGCAATCACATTTCAACACATTTGATTAATTTTTTCAAGGATTTTTAATTAAAAGTAAAAATAGACATTTAAGTGTATGGATTTTTTTCCACATTTCCATATTTTTTTACACCTTTTATTAAAATTAAGTTTTGTTGTGTATTAATAGGAATTCATATTGTCTCATATAAATCGAAAACGGCGTGATGACCAATTGACTAGCGCTCTGTCCTTTGGTACCACATGCTTCAGGTTCGTGTCCTGGCTGTGGCATGTATATTTGTTAGCGGTTCAGAATTAACGTTAAATTATATGTATCGCTCTAATTAGCCCAAAGTGTGCACAAAAGAATACGATAGACCAGGGGTCTCCAAACCTTTCAGCCTTCGAGCCTTATTACTTACTCCAGTAAATACCAGGGCCAAAACAATTTTAATTTTTCTGCCATTATGTATAATTTCTAGACTAGTCGCCGAGTACATACTCTGAGCGAGCAGGTTTATGTTCGATTCAGGATATATACATTCCAGACATCGATATACATACACATGCGATACCAACATAACTACCGAGGGTAACCGCGGGATGTTCACCAGTTTATAATGTTGGTGGGATTCATTTCAATTATTTGTTAATTGTTATGCTTAAGTTACATTTTCTGAGTATTACGCTTTGTCATTAAGATTTACCTGGCCAATTAAAAAAAAAAAAAAACAAGTTTGTCATTAGGTGTTAAAAAAAAAAAAATAAAAATAAAACAATAAGCTATTCGCCGTCGCGGCCGGATGGATGACATTGCCGGGCTGGATTTGGCCCGCGGGCCGTAGTTTGGAGACCCCCTGCCATAGACCGTAAAGAAGACCATAGAGCGTCAAACCAAACCAAACCGTATAAATCTAAAATTTTTAAAATATTCATATATAATGTAAATTATCACCTTATTCATATATAAGTAATATATTATTTTATTATATATATAACTTACCTTATAAAAAGTTTATTTATTTTTAAAAGATAAAGTAATAAATTTTTAATTTTTGCCTTACATATGTTATTTTAAGTAAAGGGTTTTCAGATGAGCTAAATTTCATGTCAATGAAAATTATTGAAAGTGCTTTCGCAGAACAGATAATCTTAAGTCATTATCTATACGCATTAACATAATTTAAAACCATGCACTAAAAAAACTATTTAAAACCAAAACATACTTTTTACGTATTTTATTAACAGTTTATAAAAAGTTAGACATATACGTATAAATTAAATATAAATGTTTACAATCAATCCATGGGCAGAATTCTGATAGATGCAATACCAGAATGTGAATTAATTGATGTCAATATTTAGTGATAATATAACTCTGCAAATCGTCATTTCCAGGCTCTGCCTTTAATTGAGGTTGATACAGATATGTTGAATAGTCAATCATTTAAACCGTTACAATCTACAACTGACATAGAAAATGGTTGATGAGACAAATGCTTACTAAAGTGCTGATAAAATCGTAGCGGTAGTTCCGCACCTGAAAAGTGAATATGTAGACGATACAAGATTTTTTTATGTTGGTAAATACAAGTTTGCAATATGGATGTAATGGTTTACATTATTTTATTCTAGTTATATTTGAATTCGATTTTTCACTCTATATAAGCTGTCTCGTGTCATCTTAATGCACATGAATGTATGGCAATCGAAATTCAAAATATTCATTCTCAAAACACTTTTAATACTTTTTGAGTATGTGTATATATGTGTGTGAATCCGAAAATAATAAATCCTTTTGAGTTTTATATTTAAATTTATATTGCATAAACGATAAACAAATTAGCATTGTCATAGACGTCTGTACTTTTGTCAACCTATTTGAGTAACATAGACTTCCGAGAACTTTGTAATTAACTGCCCTTTTATATTATGTCCGATTCTATTCTTGATCGAATCCTTTGATGAAGGCATGAAACTTGTAACATTTTCTGATTTAGTCCCGATATAGTGTTCATTATTACTTTTTCAAAAAAAGAAAGAATTAGTTGTTCTTTTATAATGTGGGAGTTTCCAGATTCCATTTTGGGAGTTTCTTTCAGTAAGTGATACTTCACATAATGTCTTAACTGCATTTTGATTGATACAACTACTTGAAGTTTCGGTTTAAATTTTGACTTGTAGCAAGATCTCTTTTTTTTTCAAAAAATAATAATAATAATAATAATAATAATTTGTTTATTGTGTTTGGTTTGCAAATAATGTTGGAGATTTGAGTATTTCATTTTTTCGTTTGATAAACATTCCCTCCGTAATATATAATTCCGTTTTCTCCCCGACTTTATTTAAATTAATAAGGAATTATGATAATCAATACTTATCACAATATTTTTTAATTCTAGGTTTTATTGGTAGATTCAAAATTGATGCTTTATCAA
This sequence comes from Caerostris extrusa, assembly GCA_021605095.1. NCBI lineage: Eukaryota > Metazoa > Arthropoda > Arachnida > Araneae > Araneidae > Caerostris > Caerostris extrusa. The sequence goes on along the minus strand of BPLR01017962.1, from coordinate 16,059 downwards.
CTGAGTGTCTGTTATTTTCATTGTTTCAATTTAGTTCTAGCTTCTAGAAAATAACCCATTTCACGTGTGAAATAATGAACGTAAAACTACAAATTAGCAAAAAATTAAACTACCAAGAAATAAATAATATTCCTGTGATAGTAAAATGCGCGAAATATAACAGAAATACACATACTGATTTGAACACGCAGGTGAAATACAGTAGCTAAAAAGCACTGACTTTTTTTGGATATCTGATGTCTTTCATTACATCTCCTTCGGATGTAGACAAAATAAGTAATGCAAGGGAAGGCTAGTCGCCAGTCTATTTACAGTTCAGTGTTTCGGTGCACAACTCGTCGCTCTCGTATGAATGTTAGTCAAAGCAATGCAAAAATGATTTTTTTTAATATTTATATTTATTGAATAAAAATAATTACATTTTTTACTAACTTATATTTTTGATACTTTACAACAAATATAAAAGCATTGATTCCATATGACTTGATTAAATAAGTTATTTGGATAAAAGCGAAATCTTGAGGGTTGCAAAATCGATGTTGAGGGTTGCAATGACAAAATACTCGCAGAAGAAGAAAGAATTAATTGCTCTGTTATAGTTTGGAATTCAATTTTGGCAATTAAAGCATCATGTGAAATGTTACTTACTAGGTGATACCTCACATGATGCCTTAATTGATTTTTTCATTGATATAATTACTTATGATAGTTTCAGTTTAGATATTGACTTGTAGCAAGCTCTCGTTTTTTCCCAATAAAGGGAGAAATTTACAATAAACTGTGTTTGGCTTCCAAATAATGTTGTAGATTTAAGGATTTCATATTTCCGTTTGATAAACATTCACTCCATAAAAGATAGTTTCGATTTTATACGTCTTTATTAAAGATATAAGGCGTTACGATGACAAATACTTATCAAATAAAAAAGCATTGATTCTATATGACTTGATTAAATAAATTATTTGGATAACAGTGAAAAGGAGTTTGCAAAGTCACTGTCAAAATTGTTCCATTAACTCTAGGTATTGGCTAGCGTGGGCCTCATTTTAAAATCAGCCGTTCTAGAGGAATGGCTCCTAAGTAAATATTTCAAATTTTTTTATTAATTTTAACAATAATCAGAAGAAATGTGATTAATCAATTAAAGCAAACTTGTATACAATTACTAGACGCTCATATTATTCAGACCATTTCTTTCATCAGTCCTTTTTAAAAATGAATGAAGTATTTTTCATTTCAATCAATACTTCAAAGTACTTTGTACTATTATTTTTATTTGCAATTAGCCAATCAATCGTCGATCAAATTGGTTGTTCAGGGCGCGGTCTTTTCTGAATAATGAATGTGGGTGTGACCTGTGTTTCGCAGTTAAGGGGCGCTTGTTCTTATTTAGATTGACAGCTTTCTTCCTCACCACATATTTCATGTGCGCCCGGGTGGGCCGAGGAGAAATCTAATAAGGAGAATTATTTATAGATAAAGGGGTGTTAAAGAAAACGAAGAGGTGTTTGATCACTATCAGCTTGGTGAAAGGAACGGGAAGTTTATAAAATATGGTTAAGATTATAAGTGGAAGCACAAAATATTCTTCAGAAAATCGGTTTAATGATAAAATTAAAAATAGTTTACATTTTTACTGCTTTTGACAGGAAATTAAATTACTTTAACATACTTTATAATGAAAATCAGGACACATTAGTTTCCTTTGTGTTTCATTTTCAGCCAAGTAAAGCCTATTTTGCTTTCAAACACATTTTTATTAAATTTACAGCAATAAACATGAGAGCAAAGATCAGAAAGAGATGAGCAGAGACAATTTTCATTACGTAATAGTAATAAAATCGGTAAAATCGCAGAACAGGGGCCGTTGGAATTTGGCGTCAAAAACTTTTCGGCAAAATCAGCCAAGCATCGGATTGCGATTGTAAGTAAAGTGAATTGCAAACAGTACAAGGTACCCGAGGTACCAAATTTGCTAATTGATCTCTGTTGGCGCCACAAAAAATTTGCTAAATCCCAACGTCCCTTATTTCGCGATTTGGCTATAAAATCAACAAGCTCAACGTACGGAAATAAAGATTCAAGTTCCGTGATTTCCGCTATGAAGAGCCTTAATAGTACTTCTTAGATCTCATTGAATGATCCTGTCCATTCCTGATATTTTGCTGCCTTACACATAATCTTACACTTCAACACGTTTCAAGCAATTTCGAAAAATCTCAAAAAAACTAAAAACTCTTTAAATATACCGTCCCTTTGGTGAAAGTTTTAATTTATTGCCTTATTCAGTATTTTTTCAAAATTCAAATTTGTTTACCAAATTAATATTTAGACACACTTATTTTCCTTTTTTAATTTTTAGTCAATGCTTTTCTACTCACCATTACGTTTCTTTTCTTTACGCTTCGTTATGGATGACATCATTATTTTTTTTTATTTCAATCATCATATTTTGAAGTTAAATTTTTTTCAAAGAAGATTTATACTTAATATTTTTGCAACATGAATTTTCAATGAAAGAAATTTCGTTTATATTTTAAATTTCTATTGTTGCCAACACATAAACAGAAATTATTCTTGTATTTCTCTAAGTAAAGAAAACATTTTGTCCATATACTGTACATCATGTACGCATTACTTGAATACTGGTACTGATATAAAGGTTTTTTTTATTTTTTTTTCCTCCAATGCAGCTGGCAAACATACATGGACGTCTTTGGAGGCCTATAAGGGCTGCACCGATGTTACTCACTTTGCATTACCCAGTGGGCGCGTGTAACTTGATGGTAAGCCACGGACGCGGAGTAACAATGCCCCCTCAGCGCTCTACGATCCTATTAGGACCGGGACCTACGGATTAAAGTGGATTCGAACCACTACAACACCCATGGGCAAAAGCCGGGATTTAAACCCGATACCTGTGGTACCGAACGCCATAGGCCCCTCTGATATAAAGTTAATTTAGGCATAATGATAATATCTTAGATTTGACAAAATTTCATTTTAAGGCGAACTTTAAAATGGTCATGATTGAATCAGCAGGAGGAGAATATATTGCAAATTGCATACAACAAATTGTATTTATCATTAAAAAATGATGAAAGAAAAAAAATGTTATTGCATACATTTATTACTTGAGCAATTAAAAACTTTATGAAAGAAAAGGAATATAAGGCAAGAAATGTATACATGATCTCTACACTAAGTTGTGATCTCTAAGCTGTGTCACAAATTTAGAAAGAAACAAAAGCACAAATGAGAATTCATGATTATACTGATTATGTCACAGGAAGCGAAATTTGAATAAAAATATTAAAATTTTGATCCAAGAAATAAAATATCGTTTGACGAAGAATCTTTGCAGATCATCAGTTGTGTTTCTATGGTTACTATTTTCTGGTCAATTGTATTATTCTGGTTAGTTTGATTATGATTGATGCTCTTTTCATGAATGGCTACTGAAAGCTTTAAATTTATAAATTTTGCAGACAGAAAATTCTTATGCACTATGCAATCTGAAATATAATCATTTGGATGTCAGGGCTTACAATTAGGTTTGAAAAAAATGATTATTGAAAATTGCTAATGAGTGGAAAACAAAGATTTTCTGTACATTGACTTATCAGAATAAATTATGTTCATCTTATTATAATTAAAATATTTTCATAAAAGAAATCGCATAATTATCTTATTTTAAGAGTTCTAAAATTTGATAACTTAAGAATTCAGAATATTTAAAAAAAAAAAAATACCCTTTCCTTATTAAAAGTTTGTCGAATTTTGATATTAATCTCATTACTCTTATTTACATAGAAAAAAGTCTTTAAAGTCCAAAGGTCTTGCAGATAGGTTAGGAAATTATATTTAAGCTCACATATTATTTTTATTTACATAGTTTATGTCATACAAATTGAAAGAAAAATTATGTCGTTGTAAATAACATTTCAGTGTTTATATTTTATCCATTCAATGTATAATAGTTATTATGTAATACATTCAACTATTAGCATTTATTTCATTAACACAATCTATTTTATATTGCATATCAATATCCTTTACAAAAATATTATACATGGTTTTGGCATAATTTTTTTATACTTCTTTATATGTCTGGGATGCATATTCCAATCTATTCCGAAATCTTCTGGCATTCACTGATGCAGCTGAATTGGAAAAAAATTTCACCTACATTCCAGCTGCTCCCATGCTGAATATTAGGGCATGGTTCCTCTATCGGAATATCTAATCAAGTATGTCTAAACTCTTGACCAAAATTGGGACATATTTTATATTTCTTTGGAAATCCTATTTTTAAAAAAAAAAAAAAAATTCTGAGGAAAACGAATATTTTATTGACAACCGGAAACTAGAATCGTTGCAAATAAAAATTATGATAGTTAGTATATCTTAAATTTTAGAAACTTTTCTGTTTAAAATGTATAGTTATGAAATGTTTTTAATTTTGCTAATTTGGCAAAAGAATTTGCTTCCGTTAACAGAGTAATTAAAATTTACATAATAAAAACATACAAATTGTGTTAAATTAAAATATTAATAATTAATTTTTTTTAATATAATAAAATTATTTAAATTTTCAAATATCATGATTAAAGATATGAATTTGATTGAAAATTAAAAATACAAAAATTTTATCAAATACATCACGAAAAAAAAAGGATGATAATAATGAATTCGAACAAGTTGTGCAAAATTATTACAAATAAAAAGTGATATCAGGAAAGTAAAAATATTTATGAATAACATAATAATCTTAATTTAATTATAAATAAACAATGAAATATATATACGAAAATGTTTTTTTCCAAAAGTGGAGCTGATTTTTAACAAATGCTTCACGAAAAAAAAACGATAATTATGAACTAAAACATGCTAACCAAAATTATTACGAAGAAAAAGTGATATCAAGAAAGTAAAAATATTTATAATAACATAAAACCCTTAGTTTAAAATTAATGATATTTCGAGATAGAAATTTAAAACCGTTTCTTACAAATTTAAAAGGTGGTTTGAATTTATATCCAAATTTGTTTAAAAAAAGTATGAAACAATCGTTAGTGTTTTTTTGAAAAAAAAATATACAATTTGTAACATTGCAAAGTAGTTCACAGATGGTAATTTGTTCACTGGAAATAAAACGTATCATTTATTACTTTTTGTAAAAGGAAAAAATGACGGTATATAAATAATATACAAACTTCCTAAATCTTTCTGTTTATTCTCTAAATCTGCGAAAAGTTTATTTATTTCTTCGGTATTTGAACAGCTGAGCTTTCAGAGTTGTCAATTTTTTGTGGCTAACTTTATGTTAGAAATGCTATTCATTGTACGTATTTACAGAAGTGCTCTACCAAATATTGGTGTAGATTTCTATCAAAGCATTTCTATTAAACTTATTAAATTATCTTAAATTGAAGAAAATTGTTGAAATAAATAATATAAAAATAGTGGATAAATATTTTTTTTAAATAAACTCATCATTGCTATTTAGTTAATTTCCCTTTATTCACTATGTTCGAAATATACCTCAATGTATCGTATTTGAAATATATTCTGCATCCTACATCATTTTCCAACTTTCATTTGAAGAGTTTTATTACAGTCTTGTAGATAAAAAAATTAGCCAACATTTACTTAAAAGACATTTATTTCTTAAACGACATTTATCTCTTAAGATAAAAGTTTTTTAATCATGCATACATGTTATTTATTATCAAAGTTTAACTGTTCCGATATGTGTGAAGCAAAAATACTCAATTAAAACCCGTCATAATGGCAGGATACCTTATCGATGTGATAGGGAAAATTAGCACAATATTAAATAATTTTAAAATGTAATTACTACTAGAGGGTTCAAATAAATGTACTTGCTAGTAGTTTCTTAAATCAACATGTACACTGGTATAATAAATAATTTACTTAACACTTCATCAAATAATCGAATACGTAATCAATTCTTCTCCTAAGAGTAGAACATTTTCTGTATAAAAGTCTTCGGAAGTTTTCTTATTTTGAAACGTTTTGTTATGGAAACAATTTCAAAACGACGGAACTGTCATGAGAAGGCCTTTTACTAGGTCGTAAACGAATGAAATCTGCTTCTTAAATATCAATATATGGCAGTAACTGCCCACCGTAACAGGATGTCTAGAACTCGACAATTAAATGCAGAGCTTGCAGCCGCCACTGGAACTACTATATCACTGCAAACGATATACAGAAAGCTTAATGAAAACGGCATTTATGCTAAAAGGTCAAAGGTATGTGCCTGACTGTCTTCACAACAAAAGAGGGATCGCTTTAATTGATGCAAAGAACATCAGAACCATGTGAACACCAATGATCCCATGTTCCCTTTAATGATGAAAAGAGGCTTAGTTTTGCAGGTGATTAAAAACTTGTTTATATTTTGGGGGAATCAGGAATACGAAATTATCCTCGAACATTATAGAACGTGACCGTTTCGGTAATGGAGGTGTGATGGTATGGGGAGGAATAATGATCGATGAACGGACTCCCCCACACGTTTTCAACAGCAGATCTGGGACCTCTCAGATATTTGGGATGATGTCTTAGAGAATTATGTAAGAATTTTCAGAGGTGCATGTGGATCTGACTTTTTTATTTATGGACGATAATGCTCGTCCACATCAAACCCAGCTGACGAATTCCTTGAAAGGGAAGACATTCATAGATTACAGTGGCCAGCAAGTTCTCCTGATCTCAACCAGATAAAGAACTTATAGGACTACTTCGGAAAACAGTTACAAGTAGACATCCTCCTCCTAGAGATGCAAATGATTCTGAAGACGGCATTGCTGGAAGAGTGAGCTTAATTCCTCAAACAGTGGTTAACAACGTTATTGCCAGCATGAAACACTTTGTGATTTGTGTACAAGTCAGGGGAGATGACATTAAATATTTAATTCCCTTAAAAAGTTATTCCCTTTTTTTCTGAACTCTCTTCGTCACATTTTATTACCATTTTTATTGTTTCATGCTACAATTATATATCAAATGCAGTACTCTTAAATGTTTTTCCTTTTGTATTTATATGTCATATTACGTATCAATCCAAAAAAAAAAAAATTGATAAAAATTATACACAGTTTCTGAGAAATCTATGAATTTATGCATGTAAAAATAAGTGTATTTTTTAATATGAATGCTGTAATTGATTTGTTTTAATTATAAATTTATACAAAAAAATTCAGTCAATTTAGTTTAAATGAAAACATTTTCCATTTTTTTAAAGAAATTCCACATTGAATACCCAATTATCTAAAATTATTTATATATTGTATTTAAATATTATGCATACAAATATTAACGAAAGATTAATAAGTTCTGTGTCATGTATACAGATTGTAATATTTAAACATATTAAGTTAAATGTCTGCTAAACGGCTATGAATAGTGACAACACACACATTTAGAATTAGATACACAATAGAAATAGATTTATTGGAGTTTATGGAAACAACAAGGCCATTTTAAATTAAATTCTCGGGAATATGTTTATATATATATTTTTTAATATAAATGCTGTAATTGATCTGTTTTATTTATAAATTTATACAAAAAAGAATATTTCAGTCAAATTAGTTTAATAGAAAACATTTTTCATATTTTTTAAAGAAAGGCCACATAAGAATGCACAAAAATATAAAAATATTTATATACTTTGTATTTAAATGTTATGTATACAGATATTAACGAAAGATTAATAGATTCTGTGTCATGTATACAGACTGTAATACTTAAACATATTAAGTTAAATGTCTGCTAAACGCTTATGAATAGTGACAAATGATTTAAGTTGCTTTTATAATATCGTCCGAGGCTGCGAGGCAATTAAGAGTTGAGCTCATTATCTCATCATGATTGATTAGGTGTAACAAATCTTAACTAGAGGGAAGCGTCAGTAATCACTGGCCCACATGTGTTACGGTTGAAAATGGAGGGGTGCTCTTAAGTTCCCCAATTATAGCGATAAATACCTTAAATTAGTGGGTAAAAATTGGATTTAAGCATCAATATTTTTAGACATTTTTCAAAAATCGTTTACTGCATGCTTTTAATTTTGGCATCGAATCAGTTTTTCATTAAAAAATAATTATAACTGTTTAATTTATTGTTCTAAGAGATATATTTAAATTTGATGTTAAAATAAGAGAATGCCATGAATAGAAAATAACAATAAATTAAATACATTTGCCATGAGTTATAAAAAATTTAAGTGGAAAATATGTTAAAATACGGCATTTTATTATAAATTATTCTTTGTGTTTCGTATATAGTTTATTATTAATATTATACAATTAAGGAAAACCGGAAAATTGCGATTGTGAGATTTCTATTTGTTGTGATTTAAGATTGTTGTTGATATTATTGTAAATATTTTCATCGTATAACGGGTACAGTGTTTTATTATTCAGTTACACTGTTTTCCAACAATTAAGGAAAAAAAAATTTGTAATTGTGAGATTACTATTTGTTGTGATTATTATAAATTTATTTTTTGTGTTACGTGTGCAGTACATTGTATTATTCAATTACACTGTTTTCCAACAATTAAGGCATAAAAAGTAAATAGCGATTGTGAGATATCTATTAATTGTGATTTAACATTTGTAATTATTATAAATATTTTCATTGTGTTGCGCTTATAGTTAATTAATCAATTACACTGTTTTCCAACACTTAAGGAAAAATCAGAAAAATTGCGATTGTGAGATTTTCTTTTTATCCGTTGTGATTTAACGTTTCTGTAATTATTATAATTTTTTTCTTTTGTGTTGCTGCTGTAGTTTATTATCCAATTAAACTGTTTTCCAACAAATAAGAAAAATCAGAAAAATTGCGATTGTGAGATATCTATGTGTTGTGATTTAACCTTGTTATGATTATTATACACATTTTCTTGCGTTGCAGATGAAGTTTATTATTCAATTACACTGTTTTCCAACAATTAAGGAAAAAAGAAAAAAATGCCATTGAGAGATTTTTATTTGTTGTTTGTTGTGATTTTCGTGATTTATTTCTACAGAAATATTAATTGGGACTTACAAATTAGGTATGTAAAAAAGTTTTTTGTCATGACAATTCTTCTTTTTCAATAGCCAAAAGTCCCATGATGGGCCTACGCGTCTGCCTACTAGCGGATTTCGAGACAGGCGAAATTTTTTTTACTGGTAGGTTTATCAGCTCTATGATCAACAGTCATATTAAACCCGGACCTACTGCTTAAAGTGGATTCCGATTAATTACTAACATCCATAACATCGCAAGGACTCGCACCCGAAACCTGTGGCACTGAGCTCCAGGGTTCTAGTCACTCTACCATCAGGCCACAGACATGGTAATTAAATTTTAAAAATCAAATCGTTTAGATCAGAGAGGGGCAAACTACTGTCCGCGGCCAACTCCGGCCCACCGGAAGGTTCTATCCGGCTTGCGGATAGAATTTTAATTTGCCGGTCAGACCCAAATTCAAAGAAATATATATTTATATATTATATATCCCTCTCCATTTCTACTTTGATTAAATATTATTATTTTTTCTTCCTTTTTTTTCAAAGGATTGAGAAACTAAAACTTAATATGTTTGCTGGGCAGTTAACTAAGAACGACTTGTCTCATTTTCCCGAGATTAAATTCAATGCCGTCAGTAAATGAAGAGAAACTTAAAAATTATGAAGATGGCTTGAAAAACTGCATTTTGAGTTCGAACGCATATTTCAAGTTTTCAGTGCCATTCAAACAGAATTGAATATTTTACCATGCCTTTCAACGTAAATTGTGAAGCACTGAGGTCAGATTTTCGGTTTGAATTATTGTAGTTGCAATCTAACAGTCATCACAAACAGTTATTTCTAGATATACCAAAGTTAGAGTTTTACAAATCATTATCGAAAGTAAGTTTCCCAAATTTAATATCTTACATCCAGAAAATCAGTGCTATGTTTGCTTCATCTTATATATGTAAACAACTGTTTTGAACTATGAACCTCAGAAAGAGTTATTTCAGAAGTAGACTGACAGATGAATATTTAGCCATGTTCCTTAGAATCAGTACATCTCACTTCGACCTCAATACAAGGAACTTTTAGAAATGAAATCGCAATATCATTGATCTCATTAACATATTTAAATTGTAATACTCGTATATTGTTTTTTTAAAAGTTTAGAAAAATTTAACTTGACCACCAAACTTATTATTTTTTAATTTTGGCCCGCAACCGAAAAAAGTTTGCCCATCCCTGGTTTAGATGGGCAAATGTTGTTGTAATAAATCGCCATAATTTTTTTGCTACTATTTCATTTTTATTCTAATACTCCAAATTTAGAAAGGAATATGCTTTGCTTGAGCACAAAATTTAAATAATAGCGAAATGAAGAATAATTTTGAAATGCGTGTTTCTGTGCAATGAAATCTACAAACATTTTCGAGGGAAATCGCTTTATAATTAGTTCGAATCACGATATGAATCAGTTCTTGCCAAATTACATACACATTCCTCATCCAAGATGCAAATTACGGTTCCAAACTCCACTGTTTGGCATTTATCGTGTAACGAATGTAATGGAAACAAAGTGCAAAGGTATTTAAATATGAAATATTTATGAAAAGGTTTATTTTGAAAAAAGGAAGCAAGGTTTGTTTGGGATGATCGTTGTATTGATTTATTTTACTATACTTACATTACTATATTTTTACTATACTTTTGTCTTTTAAATAATAAAGAAATATGAGTCAATGATTCTGGAATTATCCAGTTTGGCTTTGTAAAAATTTTGTTTTGTTGTAATTATTATGAACTATAAAAAAATTTACAAATTTTAAATTTCATAACCTTTTTTGCCCTTGGTATTTTTTATTATTATTATTTGATTTTTACACTATTTATTTCTCCTTTTTCTAAACGAATTAATCCTGGTGGTGACATGGATGTTTGTTAGTGGTTCGAATCCGCATTAAACTGTAGGCCTGATCTAATTAGCCTGCAGTGTGCACAAAATGACAGTAGAGCGACAGACCAAAACCAAACTGTGAAATGTCCTTTCTGTTAAATATTTCGCATGCAGCTTCTGACATATAAAACTCCAAAATTATGCCTTATGCCTTACAAATATTTTATTTTAGAGCTTTTGTATTTGCAGTGCTGTGGCATAGAAAATTGCCAAGTTGCCACGTCAGAGGGATTCAAACATAGCGATTGCAATAAGGGAGAAAGGTAATTTCTGAGGAACTTAAATTAAAATAAAATGATTAAAAAAAATTTATAAGTCAAAATTTAAACGGCATGAAAACCGAAAAGGAAATTAGATGAAAAATTTGACTCTAACTGTTACATTTTTTTTCTTTTTCAAAATAGCGTAAGTGTGATTAACACCCCAACAAATAACCAGTTTCCGCTTTAAACAAGAACGTTTCCACTGAATAGCTGGTATAATAGTACCCCAGTGATCAACTCATGATAAAGCTGAATTTATAACGAACATGTAAAATTATTAAATAGTACATAATACATAATCCCACATGCCTTTAACTCTTACTAAATATTTAATTTTTCAGTCATTTATTATTTATAGATGACAATATTCGGTGTAGTTGTAGAATAAATATTCAAGACTAAGATTTGAATAGATCTTCAAGACTAAGAAAAACTTCCCGAGTTACTTTCCTGCTAAAATATGGGATAAAATAAAGAAAAATATTGATTTATTTGATTGACGATGAGAATAAGTCGGTTTTAAGGTTTATTTACAGTTACGGTTTCTTTATTTAACAGTCCTAGAAATGATTGCAACATTCATCCCATGACTTTTACCTATTGCCTTTGTACTTTTTTAAAGATACTTAATTACATCAATATTTGTTTTATTTATATCTGTTCAAAAATTTGAGACCTGGGATTTTCAGAGAGGGCATTCATGGGCAAATGTCCGCCTTTGAGTATGGGAGAAAATAAAGAATATCAATTAGTCTGAATGGTAAATTGAAATGGTTGCACATATGTTATATTGCTATCGAGTTCCTTTTATTGAAAGATTATTGAAATACACATAACAGGAGAATTCGGTATTTTATCCTTTTGAATAGCATATGCACATTGTTATGGAAGTGTTATAAATGTAAAATTTGAAACATAATATTTTGATCAGCCATTTTTTCGAGGAAAATAGCCATGGCCTCTATTTGTTTCTTATTTAGCACCATCCAGAAGGCACGTGTGACTTAACATTACTCGCGTCAGTGACAACTTTATCTTCCAAGAACAGAAGAAGTTCCCCTGGACAGTATGCGATCCCTTTTGACTCTTTTAGAGAATTAGAGGGGACAAAATTAAGTCTTTGTATATTAGTGAATTATTATATAACAGCAAAGGAAAAGTCTAGGTGACAGTCCAGGATGACTGAAAAAAATTTAGTGGAAAAACTTGCAAAAGAGGCTGTTGCCAATTTTAGATTAAGAACTGACACGACCGCTAAGTCCAACATCTAAATAAAATAGCGATTGAGAACTCTGATATATGTGTTTTATGTAAGACAGAGAAAATGAATAATAGCCCATCTACATGTTTGCACGGGACTGAACTCTTAAACTTACAACAGTATGGTAATTTGTGTACTCTTTACTGAGGGAAAAAGCATGTCCTGATTACAAGGATTTTTACAAGCTTTTAAAATTTTTATCCTTTGAAGATTTAATTTGTTTTTAATTGCTCTAAAGACCTTTTGGTGTTTTTTGTTAAAAATGTTTGCTCTTTTCCCTTTGTAATTTTTATTTATTTATATTTTCTTTTTGTTTCTACAGTGAGTAACAAAATTTGAATGGGTGGAGTTCTAGTAAGACCATAGATAACAAAATATTTTGAGCAGAGTCATTAGTAAACAATAATATTTTAGTTTTTTCTACGCAATCATAAATTTATTTTAGTTATAATTAAATTACTAAAAAGTTCCTATAAAAATATTGGAAGTAAACACTCTATATAAAAAATAAAATTTTAGGCAAGTTGTATTTATTAATAATAAGAATTTTTTATTTAAGTGTTAATGTTCAGAGTATTATTTTGTTGTAATTTTATAACTCTATGTTCTTGTTTGTAAATTATATTAACGTAGATATATATTATTTTAAATACAATAAAATTTATTAAAAATCAGGAAACACGATACCCTTCTTACTTCATTCATTCCTGTAAATAACTTAATTTTAGTACTATACAAAAAAATATGAGCATTCAAAAATTATTTTTTAATCAATTTTAACTATTAAATAAAAAGTAAACAAGAAGTGATAATAAATATAAAACATTAATTTTACATATAGTTAATCCTAATTGTAATAATAACTGATATATAAAAAAATGGCTTTACTAAAATATAAACTAATTAAATTCTTAAACATTGAAAATTGATAATTCATTCACTTGAAGAATTAGATAGAAAAAATTATAAAATAGTTATATTTAGTTGCAAAATATTTATTATACATATAACTATAATAAATATTTATTTAATTAAAATAATTATACATATAATTCTTTTTGCACTATTACATAATAATTGGTGCATAAAATAATCGAGTTTAATAATCCAGTTTACGATAATACTTTTAGTTCTATTAATTAAATGTGATAAGTTAACTCTTTCATTAAACAACTGAAATTTCTATTATATCCAATATTTTGTACAATTAAGTAATTAAGTATCGATGATTATTCTACCGATATACTATATCGATAATACTTAGTAGTTAAACGTAATATAATAACGATTATAAAATATATTTATTGCAAAAATGTGCTCAAAAATAAATTGTTTGGAATAATTAATTTTAGAATAAAATAAATGTAATTAAATTGTTTAATTCAATTCCTTATAAATTCTAGAAATAGTTACTTCTAATCTAAAACCTAAGATTTATTCCTTCAAAGAATTATAAAGTTTATCGTTCTTCGTAACTGATAAGAAAATTCATCTATCTTTCTTCCCAAAGTTAAACTTTCCTGCCTCGTTTCCAAGAACACTTGCATTCCTGGTAGAGGCAAACTGATTAATTAAGATATAAAACTTGCACTTATCTATTTTGTTTGGCTATTCTGCGCGGAAATGGTCTCCTACAAATCCCTGTAATTCCAAGGCGATAAAAGGAAAAGATATCCACAACAAGAATTAAAGTCTTCGAATAGTAAAGCTTTCTTTAGGGCTAAATGGCATTGCTCTTAAATTGTTTATAATTATACTTGTGGTATTTTATGAATTGGTTTATATTTAGACCTGAATGATAATTAATGGAATGGTTTATATTTAGACCTGATTGGTATTTCATGGAATGATGTGTATTCAAACCTGATTAGTATTTCATTGAATAGTTTCTTTTAAGAAAGACTAAAGTGAAGACTAACTGATATTTCATGAAATGATTTATATTTAGACCTGAACCGATATTTAATGAAATTGTCTACATTTATACCTGAATTATATTTCATAAATTGGCTGGTATTTCACGGACTGGATTATATTTAGACCTGAACTCCATTTCATGGAATGACTTATTTTTAGAACTAATTGTTCTTTCATGAAGTGGTTCATATATAAATCCAACTAGCATTTCATGAAATAGTTTAAACAGTATTTTAAAATAGATACGGATATGGTATAATTAATTTTCGATTAAAATAAATTTAATTCAATTGTTATAAATTGAATTAAATTGTCTCAATTCATTATAAAACTTGAAATAGTTCTTATCTAAGCTTAAGATTTATTCCTTCAAATAGTTATAAAGTTTATCGTTCTTCGCAACTGATAAGATCATCCATCTATCTTTCTTTTTAAAAAGCCAAACATTTCTGCCCTGTTTCCAAGAACACTTGCATTCCTGGTAGAGGCAAACTGATTATTTAAGATACAAAAACTTGTACTTATCTATTTTGTTTGGCTATTCTGTGCGGAAATGGTCTCCTAAAATCCCTGTAATTCCAAGGCGATAAAAGGAGAAGATATCCACAACAAGAATTAAAGTTTTCGAATAGTAAAGCTTTCTGTAAGGCTAAATGGCCTCGCGCTACAAAGGCGGAACCCCTCCAATTAAAGATTATTTCTCCGGGCATCTTGCTACGAGAAGCTATACTTTATTGTTAGTGGCCTGGAGTTTTTTTTTTTTTTTCTTTTACCCGCGAGAGTGGCAATATTGTCTTTTAAATGTGTTAGACGAAGATTTATATTCAATAGAATAGCTTTTTGATGATACTTGAAGGAAAGAGTTCCAATAAACATATTGGTATCTTATAAAATAATTTAAATATAGTTCTCAATGGTTTTTCTTGAAATTGTTTAGATTTAGATCTTTTATTGGTATTTAATGAAAAAGTTTAGATTTAGAACCGAATGATATCTAATGAAATAGTTTAGATTTAGATCTGATTTGTGTAATGAAATAGTTTAGATTTATATCTGACTGGTATTTCCAGAAATTGTTTATAATTATACTTGTTGTATTTTATGAACTGGTTTATATTTAGACCTGAATGATATTTAAAGGATGGTTCATATTAAGACCTGAATAATATTTAATGGAATGGTTTATATAGACCTGAATGATATTTCATAGAACGGTTTTATATTTATACCTGAATAATATTTCATGAAATGGTTTATATTTAGTGCCGAATGATATTTCATGATAAGACTATATTTTGACCTCATGGATATTTCTCGGAATGATTATATTTAGACCTTAATGGCATTTCATGAAATGGTTTATTTTTGAATTTGATAGGTATTTGGTGAAATAGTTTAATTTATACTTTAAAAAGGATGCACACTTTATTAAATATTATTGAAAGGCGAATGTAAAAGTAATATTATATAATTTATTTTTATGCATTGTATTAAAACTGTACCCAGTTAATTAATTTTAGAATAAAATAAATTTAATTAAATTCTTTAGTCCAATTCCTTATAAAGATAGAAATAGTTCTTATCGAAACTTAAGATTTATTATTTCAAAGAATTATAAAGTTTATC